>JAUZNK010002695.1:0-11317 GCA_035046665.1 Euphysa ruthae | reverse complement strand
GACTACAGAATTTCCAGCATTTGTGCTACGTATAAATGGGTGCCACTTTTAATGAACAAATATAATAAGTGTATTAAGTTTTCTACTAAAATTAAAGAAAGGCATCAACTGGGACATTCATTTACACATTTACCCGATTTTAATTTGCGATTTTAATATTAAATAAATGTGATGCTAAAATTTCATCATCAATAAATCATTAATTTGACTTAGCTATAACTAAAAACTTGAAAATTATATTTTAAGTTTAGTAGCATTGACACAAACTTGTAGCCAAAATGAAAATAGGACGAAAATATAATGCAAAATGATCTGTTTTTTGGCCGAAAAGTTATATTACACTTATATAAACTTGTGGCCAAAATTTTATATAAAATATCTTGAATCTGAAAATATTTTGGATTTAGCGTTATGTTATTTTTGGTCTATATTAAAAACACGCAACCCTTTTAAAATTTCTAAGTTAACCCTTAAAAATTATCGCGAGAAAAGAAAATTGGTGAAATTCCCCTAACTTTGTTTTTTTACAGTTTAATGATTCAAAGTTTAAACCCACCCTTAATAAATAATCGCAAAATAAATTATCTTTTGGTCTGTCTGTATTAAAAACACGCAACCTTCAAGATGTATGCTTTATCGAAGCTGTTCTGCAAAATATCATCATGATCACTTACAAAGGGTTAATTTTTTTAAACGACTTAATTTTGGCACAAAAACAATAAAAAAAATTAAGTTTATAAAGCAAAAATGGTACCCAGTCGCAATAGAGATTTAGTTTTGTCTTGTATTTCAAAATCTAAGATACTTAAATGGCATGTTAAGCAAGAAGAGGAAGTTAAAAAAGATAAAGTTATTGCTTCTTATGTTTTTACCGAAAAGGTCTCTGATGCATCAAATTTTATTTTACAAAGAAAGCTGAAAGCAAAGTTTAATGGCAAGATATTGGAACTTTCTGTGAAACCAAATGAAGATGTGGCACGAGGGTATTTATTGTATCTGGCTTATGGGCCAGAATTTTTGTTGTTGTTTGTATAAAAAAGAGAAATAGCTAGGATTTATAAGGGTGGTGGTGGGAGCAATTGAACTTTCTGATCAATCAAATTTTACCTTTCTTTTTTTTTAAGGACGTGGATAGAGTTTTGTCACATTGAGTAATTAGCTTGATAGAATAAAAAATTTATTTGAAAGTGTACAATATGATGGCTTTTTGTCAGTCATTTCACACACTACCTATGTCACGCATTGGAGGTAGAGTAGCAGTAAATATTTAAATAACCCACCCAATGTTTTGCAATTTGTTTACTTTTTACCTTCGGAGTGAAAAAAATTCAAATCAAAGCAAATGTATTTTGTGCTCATGATCCTTCCTAAATCATTACAGTAGTCGTATAAAATAAATAGCAGCCAAATTATTTAGACACCAGCCTTTAAAATCAATATAAAATTAGTTCTGGCTTCACTTTGCCATTTTTTACCTAAAGCTGTCATATGTCAAGAAACTTTCAAAAATTAATAGTTTGCTTGAGTGGATACAATTATTTCAAAAATACTGGTTTGTTTTTTTTTTTGTTTTTTTCTAAAAATTAACAAGCAAGACTTCCTCAAAACCAATTTTTAGCCTAGAATATTTCTTTACTTGATATATGTAATTTTCAAATGTAACTTCGTTCGTGCATACTGCACGATTTATTATTGTCTTTTTTCAGTTTTTAAGATTAAAGGCTCATTATTGCAGGTACTTGTTTGAAAATAATATATATATATATATATATGTATATATATATGAATTTGGTGTCACCTCAACACACCTGCTTTACTACTTCTAATTTTGCTATATGCACTGCTGTACAAGCATCGCACAAAGTTTCAAAACAAATATTCTTATCACCATCTCACTTCCCCTTTTTATACATTGCTCAACCTGGCCATTGCACAACTAGGTCTTTTTAAGTTTTGCTGACCTTTTCATCCCTACCCCCTACTATTATCAGTGGCTTCTAGAAGACTGTTTCTCAAAGAAATCTAGGTACCTTCAACGTAATCATTATCTCACTGACTAGTACTGTGCAAGTGCTGAACTTTTACACTACAGGTTCTTCCTTAAACTTTCTGACAGGGCCAGTGTTTCTTCTTTACTGCGTTAGCCCTTTTCACTACATTGTCACAAACCAAAAACCTATGCTGGGAAATTCAACTTTTGTCTGACCTGATTCATGTTTTATCGTCCCACTCTACTTCATTCTAAATAATGTTTTGCAAGTCAAAATTTCCATTGCTGTTCTAAACTCAAGTGATCTTTCCCCTCATAGTCTGGTAGAAATAGAGTTGAACCTAGAATTGAATGCAATAAAGACATAATTGGTATTGAAATAAAAATTTTTTTTAAATCATAGATATATGCTTTTTTTCTTGTAATTTTAGGTAGACATTTTAACTGTTTAACTGTTATTTATTTTCTATTAACTGTTTACTGTTATTTACTATTTGCTTAAAGTAATAAGTAAAAAGAAGTGGATGGAGATATGTTCAATGTAGAATACTGTTTGATATGCTTAAAAGAGTTTGGTCCCAATAATCCATCAAATAAAGTTGGGAAAAAGCTTTTAAATTCATTGCTCGAGTTCAGCAAAAAGAGAAATTACAAGAGTTTAGAGAACTATTTTAGAGTAAGTAATAGACAACTCTGTGTCTTGTAGTAAACCATTTAAATTTGTCAAATTTGCGGCTTTTTTTCTGAAATAAATTTCAATAAATGAAAACAGTGATTATATACTTTGTTGGGATGATATTTCGTGAGGATTAAATTTCGCAGAAATATTTCGCGGGGTTTTATTTTTGTGCATGACTGTGAAGTAAGAAACATGTAGAGTCATGTAGAATAAATACAATTATTTTTAGGAATCAATCCAGAATGATGAAGTACTAAATAATCAGAAGATCCTTCTTCATTAAAACTGTCTTCAAAATTTTACTGATATTAAACCATCAATAAATTCAGAAAAGTGCAAAAAGAGTTTGGCAAATAGTTTAAAAATCTCACATATTACTATTTTCTTGGAAAGAGAATTGCTTTGTATGTGGCAAAGAAGCGGATAAAAAACATTGTGATAGAAAGTAATTTAGTGAAGTCACTTCTGTTGACTTTCGATAGAACTTTATAGAAAATTGACAGACACAATTAAGTTGCAGTTAGATTTTTTGATTAGTTTGGTTGCAGACGAAGGGTTACACAGAATATTTGTCACGTTTTTCGGTGAATTGCCCACCACAGTACAGAAATGCAAAGGTACACCAGCAGATGATGATTAATGATGGCTGAATTAGCAAATTGGAATAGAGTATACGGATTCATGTGGCTTAAGCAAAAGCTCAGAGCTAAATATAAAGATTCAATATATTTTGCAGAGATTAACGACTGTTCCGATGTAGTTTGTATCTGAGATATGGCCAACTTCATCCTGAACGAAGCTTTGCATCGTTTGACCAGAGGAAAGGAAATGGATCCCATATTTTAAAATGTTTCTCGATATATTAATACGACCGCAAAATCAAACAAAATAGCATTGGACAGAGCATTTTTTATGCTACAAGACCAATATCTGTTATAACACCCATTCTATTTGGTCTTGGAGTTGAAGTGGATCATTTATTTGCATCAAAATGGTTGATAAATGAACTGGGTCACCTTGGATTCAGTGTTAGCTACGATGAAGTAACCCAATTCAAACAATCTGTCATCGAAGATACAGATACCAGATAGCTAGCAGGTTCGTTTAAAAAAGGACGTTTAAGCAGTTTGTAACTTATAACGTTGATCATATATGCCCTTACATGTCTAGTGAGAGTATAATTGTTTTATTTAAAGTGGAAAACCAACAAATTGCCAAGACAATTTTTCTAGAGGGGCCCACACGGTTGGTCTTGGAGTACTTATACAAACAAACCACCCGACCAAATTGAGCTAGCGTGACATTACACAATAATTTTTGCTCAGAAACTCTGAGATGGCATGGAAAATAAATTTCCACCAGAGGTGGGGGTCGAGCTCCTAACTTTTTGATCTTCAGTTTGACGCCTTATCAACTGAGCTATATCCGCTAGATATGCTTATGTGCACCGTATCTTATGTTGTTAGCATCATATTATTAGACGAGAATATTAATTACCACAGCTTGTATCATGTCTTACATTTTTATTTTGTTTATGGAAGAAACTTTTTGTATAGTTTTTCTCTTGATTTGCTAAAATAGATTCAGTAAATTGTCGATAAAAATTTTAGCACATAAAATTTCGGTCATTTTGATACCAAATTTGTCTTTATTGCATTTAATTCTAAGTTGAGCCATATTTCGAGCTAAATCGACCAGACTATTATTTCTACTCTGAGAACTATATCATCTGTGCACACCTCCGCATAACTTTCCAATATGATCACTAAAGTCACCGCAAACTATAACAAGCGTATTACCTTCAAACGTAAATGTAACTGCTATTAGCTCATCGTTAAATTTATATTTATCTTCCACATTAGTTCCACACTATGGTGCATAAGTGTCATCTTTCAAGATGTCATTTAACATGCATTCATTGGCATGCTTGAATTCAATCATTTTTTCACTTTAATTCTCTGCTGTCACTATGCCTAGCCAAGTTACCTATAGTATTTTCCATGCTCCACAATGAGCCAAACATATAAAAAGAATGCCAAACCCTTACTAGTAACTTAATTTATTATAATAAAAATTCTTAGTGCATGAATAAACTTTATTTCCACTTCTATGCTAGATTTCATCAAGAGTTATTTTGCGTGCAAAAATAATTTATAAGATTTCGCCGATTGAGAGCCCATGAAATCTCCCTTATCTTTTCACGCTTTATTAGTAATTCCCTAATAATGATCATTTCAGGTGAAAAGATAACATCTCGTCATTAATTTGTTAATTTTTTTTAAATTTTGCGTGAAATTAAAAATCCATTGGGCATATTTTTTTTTACTGAAAAATTCTTCAGTTCTCAAAAAATTTGTGCCAAAGATGAATCTTTGATTTTTCTCAAAACATCGTATTTGGATTCTGCTGATACTAAAAAATATTTAAATTTTATTGTTGTTGATGGATTTTTTGATGTTAAAAGTTATCATTCCAGAATGTTTTGGCATGTCTATCATTTTAGATTTTTTTTTTGTCTTACCCAGAAAAATTTGTTCCAAAGTTTATGTTTCTTGGGTTTTCTTTGAGGGAATATTTTTTTCATTTTGAAGTTTCATTTCAGATTATATTGTGTTTCTCATTATTTTATTATGTTTTCCAAATTTATCTTTTTATCCTCCTAAAGATACCAATTTTGACCCAGAAAATATGATTTTTAATTTTTCTTTTAAAAAAATTTATAATTTTATTTCTAATAAATACATGTTTCCATTCTGTAAAATTTTTTAAATGAATATCGTTTCTCAATATTTTGGTATATCGGCAATCGTTCAATTTTGATTCAGGTCATGTGCCATAAAATTATGCATGAAGTTAGAAAGAATTTTTACTCAACTAAAAAGAAAAAAACCATTTATCACCATTATTTTAGTTATCCTGAAATTTTTTACATAATTTATTTTGTATATGTTATATTTATTAACTTTTATTAACGTTTTTTTAAGCCGTAATGAAAAATTTTCTGTCAATTTCTTGAAATCCAGTCTGTAATTTTTTAAAAATTTCTTATGAAGTTTGAATTCAGAAGTCAACACTGCAGTGTTGACTTAAATTTAATGGCAAAAATCTGCATGTCAGCAAATGAATCCTTGTTTTCATGTTTTTGTATGACTAAACTTTCTTTCTTCTTACTTGCTAGAAGTCAAACTCAACGATTTTCAAAAATGCAAATTTTTCTAACTGCAAAATTAAATGCTGTTTAAATTTATTAAGTTGTGATATACTTCAATGTAAACTTTTATTTCACTTCAGTCAAGTGGTTGCACGACTTCAGCAACAAGATTGTGAACATAATACAGTTATGAAGGACATGTGTTGTGATTGCGGCGAAGATCTTAGAAAGTAAATCATCTTCCTGATTTTTAACTAATAAATAAACTATATAAATGACCGGAAAAGTATCTTTTCAATCAGATTTCTAATTCGATTTTAATTAAGTTTCTAATTCTAACTAGCTAACTTATCTTGCTCATCATCATTTGAAGGTTTATTGGAGTGACTCTTTGACACCAAGGATTGAAAATGCTAGAATGGTTTTATCTCATTTTTTATTTTATTTTTTAGTAGCATGTATAATGGCAGTCTCATCCATGGCGACCATCTCCATAAAGAAAGATGTCCTTTCTTCTTTTTTTATTTTGTAGAAAAAAGGAGATGTACTAAAAGAAGCAAAATAATAAATTTTCAAAAAATAAATTTTCGCCCGCTATTGCTTTATGATCCTCGAGGTAAAAGTCAAAAAATCATTCCTCAATAAAATTAGTTTTCTGGATATTGATTCCAATAAAGACGATTTGAGGTTTAAGCATACCTCTTCCTTTCCTAACATCGTGAAATTTTGATTCGAAATAATTAATTTTGCTGATAACTTGTAACCCTCTTAGTTAAAACTATGAAAAGTGTTTCACTGACTCTTCCTATGCATCACTCTTGTAGTCAAGGTGCCATTTCTCAAAGAATGCTTGCAAATACGTTTTTGAATCCCCTATTTGGTAGACGACCAGGGTTTTTTTTTCTGTTAGAATAAGCTTTTGGTAATAGAAATTAAGTTTTACAAGAAAAAAAAAACTGCTTCTTTTCTTTTCTGGAATTAGAATGAAAACATCTAACTATTTCAGATTCTTTGGGAATAGCCTTCTTGACATTTATGTAAAGAATGATTGAACCAATTTGTAGAAGCGAAATGGGAGAATAAAATAAAGTCTTTCTTTTTTATTTTGTCAGATAGTGGGCTCAATGTAGCTAAAATTGCAGTTTTAGGCTGTTTTATTGTGACATATTTTTAGTAAATCTCGTGTAGTTTTTAAAGTTGAAAAACAAAAGTTTCGAATTTCGTACTGTTTCATTTCATATGGCTTTTCCAAAGATAAAGTTAAGAATTTAACTGCAGTCCAGCATGTTTTTCCCATATCCACATTTTAAGAGATTTCTCAGTCCATTCCCTCATATAAGACAGGGCGAGTTTTTGTAATCTATCTCATATTTTTTATTTTGTTGATCAGTTCAACTTCTGTGTAGTGTATGTAGTTTTATAATTTTTGCTTGCATTGACTGTACTTTTAGAGAACCTGGTGTTCCTGGCGATCTAATTGAATCAACAACAGCAAATCTACCCGTTGTGCACAATATTTTGGAATTAAGAGTTAGTGCTGAGGTAAATAAAGCTAAAATTGAGTAACTGAATTTTATCAAAAACCACCGACCAGTAAATATATTAGTTGTAGTATTATCGTAATATTGAGCTTAATCCAAACATCTGAACAACTGTGAATACATCGCATTTATTGCTATAAACAGACTGAAAAAAAAAAAAACTTCATAAATTGTGAATTCTCAAGCAAGTTCATTATATTAAGTCTTGTGGTTTTTTATGGATCTTTCGGTGTCTATAATTGTCATTAATCAGAAGTTAATTTTCAGTAGCCCTCCCTCGTTAAGCGCCCCTCCCTTTAAAAAATATATTTGCTTTAAGGACTTTATTGCAATAAATTAAACTCATTGGAAAATGTTATTCTGAGTTAATATTGCTTGTATTCCAAAAGTTTCTAAATTTATGTTCAATTTGCTTTAATTTCTATAGTGCAAAGCCTTTTTTCATAAACTATTGCTTAAATCTTGTTATCAGTTTAATTTTTGAATTTATATATAATTCATTTTATTTGATCTACTGTGTGGAACATATTTTTATCAGCTATTTTTTTGAATCTTTTTATGTATTTTCAGTTTTATCCAATTTCTTCTCCTATGCATTCAAGCGATTGTATCATTAAAATTTGTTCTTTTCATTTTTAATTTTGGATGAAGATTTTTTTTGCTATGACGATGTTTATACTAATGCTAAGTTAGTAGAAAATTAGGTCACGTGGGATTTTTTAGCTTCTGGTTTAAATTTTGACTCTATTCTTTCCCTGCAAAATAATCTTAAGTAGAAAATTAGCTTACTATTTCATTCAGAAAAAATTTCACTTAGAAAATCCAAAGAAAAAGTGTTTTTATATGACCACATTTTTAAGCGTTTTAATTAAGCATATTAAACTTGAGAATAACTCTTTTCAGCATAATGTTCTGTTACAAAAAAAAAAATCAGCTTTATTATTATTTTTTTTTTTTTTTTTTTGATAAGAACCACACTTCAAAAAGACGTTTACTAAGTTGCACATTCTAAAGATAAAATTGATTTTAGCTCTTCTATGTATGCATTACCGTATATTATGCTTGAAAGACTTAACCCAGGATTTATCTTAAAAATGATAAATCTGTGATATAGTAAAGAAAAATATATAAAAAATTTTGGCCCTAAACATTCTTATGTCACAATTTCAACCTTTAGGGTAGTTTAAAAATATTTTCCATTTAAATTGCTCGGAGTATTGAAGATTAGTTCTATTGAATTCGAAGTTTATAGGTTTAATTTGCACATGTCGATACGGATTTGAATTTATTTCACATATTTTAACTTTACTATGAATTCATGTGTCAGTTTAATTACTATCAATAATTATTGTATGCTTGTACTCTATAGAATCTTTAAATAAAGGCAATATCAATAATTATTAATGAAATTTAATACAGTACGCAGTATTAATTTAGGAATGTGTGTTAACTAACTGCATGTAAAATAACAGCGCTAAATATTGTAAAACTTATGCCATCAAGTTAGCAATTAAACTCAAAAATTATATTTCTACAAAAGATAGGCTACCACATCGACTCAACCCTAATGTCTTATACAAATTCTTTGCTAGTATCCTTAATTAAATCCATTGATTATATATTTGTAACTAAATTCATCATTATCACCGTCAGCATTCTTTTAACATCTGGGTTGGACAGAATGCTAATGGCCGTCTTTCATCCTAATTTAGATAGCGTTAGATCTAAAAATGAAATTTCTTTGCAGCAAGTTTATTTTTATTACTTTTTGAGTTTACCTCTGAGCTTAACTTTTTTTATCCAACTATTCCCCATTTTCTTCAAGTGACCAACTGACTTAACCCCCTCATCTGAATAGCATTTTTGATGCTGTGAATACCTCATACTTCTTAACCCATACAATAGCATAATGGTATTGGCACAGACTTCATACTTCTTACCTATAACTTGAATAGAAAAAAGTTTGATAGTTTGCAAAGGAAATAACTTTCTGCTCTCCTAGCAGAACACCCTATAAATAACTTATCGGTAAGTTCATTGCTCAACATGCTACCTAAAGCTAGAAATACTGCAATGTCTAAATTTTAACCTTTGCAACGCTTTTATAACAAACTGAATGTCAACTCTTAACCTTTCTGCAATGCGGCTGCATATCTAATGTATGTATGCAACGCTGTCAAGTCAGAGAAAAAAATTGTGGAACCCTGATGTAGAAGACCTTGATTCCACACCTTGAATCCTAAACCTAAACACGACCTCTATGATTTGTGTGTTATAGGCTGCACCATTTTTGGTCATTCATCTACAAACGGTTTCCTATTAAACCTCCCTACATTGCACTCTGTCAAAACTTTCTCCGAATTTATCAAAAAGGTTCTTTCTCTTTCCTAAATACTTTTTCTGAAGCTTCTTAAGTCAAAATATTGCGTCTAGTGTCACACCCTGCAACTACACTATGTTTATATTAATACTTTTTTCTAAGTTGCTTATCATTCATTCTTTCTATAACGTTTTACGTGATAAACCAACCTCAATCCTTTAGAGTAGCTTCTTTCTCAGCTGGTCTTTCTCCTGCCATAACTTCTCACAAACTATACTCGACCCTTGCAAACTCAAAATTAAATAACTGATAATTACTATTTTGAGCTTTTTTTTTATTAGGAATAAACTTTTAATCTAAAACATATTGATCAGTTTTCATTTGTTTTGCTAAATCGGATACTTTGTTGCGCTGGTCTTCCTTTTTAACAAATCTCACTCTTTCTGCTTCTTGTTTTGCTACATAAACTGTTGTATATATGAATATTATTACTACCACCAAAATGTCATTCTTTCCAAAGTCTCCCTTTTTCTCTTATAGATTACTCAACCTGATCATTCCATCACCAGGTGCGCCTATGTTTAATTGGCCATTTTAGACTCTTCCCCAAAGTATTCCAGGCACTTTCAAAATTGCTGCTGTTGCATTGACCATAACAGGCTGAATGCTGAACCTTTTCATTAAATTTTCTCGCTTTATGCTCTTCCTTCAACTTCTGACCTTACGATTCAGGCAAATTCTTTAACTTTCCCATTAAACTTGGGCTTATTTTCCCGACTGAGTTCACACTATGGCGCAAGAATGGATGCAGAAGTGATGATCCTATTACCTTTCAAAAAGTTGATCAACATAATACCCTTGACATCAGTTACATTTCTTCTTAAGACCTATAAACAGGATTGTTATTGAACTAGAAAATCTGGAATAAGGTAGGTAATTTAGGCAAATAGGAGTTTTTGGAATTGGTTTTTGACCCTTATTTTATACATACCTTACGGAGATAAAATGAATACTAAATAAGTTTTTGCAAATTTTTAATTTGGTTTTAACCAAGCCACGAAAATATATCTGCAAAAACTTTAACCCATATTGTTATTACCATATGAATTCGAACTCAGTGCCCAGCCTAATTTAGCGATTTCGATAATAACTTAGTTGTTCTAATTATTTAATGAAAACTGAATTTTTTAAGTAATAAAATATATTTTAATTTAGTGCGCGCTGTTTTAATTAGCGCGCATGGATTTTCCAAAGAGCATATTTTTTGAATGACATTTTTTCGTGCCTGTTGACAAGAATGATAAATCTCTTGAACTAAAGCTATTGAAAAAAAAATACTGCATATGTTGATATATCAATTAGCATGTTTTCTTCACCAGTCATACCTTGGGGTATGTCCCAGGAATATAGTCTATTTATTGCCAATCATTGCGCCTCCGTATCTCAAAAAATAGAAATGTGGTTTTGACATGAACTGAGAAGCGTGTCCTGTCTTTTGTCCTGTTTCAACTATTCGAGATCCCCCACATTAGGATGGAAATGGTAGAAAAGCACTCTATGGACGCATATGTTGGTAGAAAATCTGTGGAAAATTGGTATTTCTTCCACAATATCAAATATGACATCGATTATCTCA
>JAUZNK010002694.1:0-11317 GCA_035046665.1 Euphysa ruthae | reverse complement strand
TTTTATTTGGGGGGGAGGGGAGGTTGAGGATTTTTCAAATTTTAATTTACAGGTCCTGCAGAAGCGGTGGGGGAGAAACGTATTTTTAAAACATATTTTTATTATTACTTTAGGAGAGCGAGCGAAGGAATACTTTGAGAACTTCAAAAAAATGGTATTCAAAAAAACGGAATAATTTGAAAAAAGTTGACCGATCTGGCACATCTTCAGCTTTAAAAAAGCGCGAAGGGGGATCTAGAAGCTTATGCGTTTTTCACTTGGTTCAATGATTTCTCTCGCCAATGAAGCTCAAAATCTAACGTAAGTTATGAACTAGATGAAGCTACCCAAGAAGACACTTTCGAAGATGATGATGAAGGAGAAGAAGAAGAAGAAGAAGAAGAAGAAGAGGAGAAGGAACATGAAGGGGTTACTTTGAAAGCCGTTGTTAGCTGCTAAAATCTCATCTCGCCATGACCCAGGTCTGATACTGCCGTCGGCATTTTCAGAATCGATAAAATCAGTAGGTGTATAACATATATTGTTTGCTTGTCTTAAATAATTATGCAAAGCCATGCATGCTAACACGTACTTTTCCACATTTTCAGCAGAGGTGCGAATAGGGGTTGAAAAAATCCTCCATCTAGCTGCAAAAATCCCAAACAAATTTTCAATGACATGGCGTGCCCTCGAAAGACTGTAATTAAAAATACGTGGTGTATCAGTTAAATCTTTTCCGGGATAAGGGCGTAAAAGCCAGTTCTTGAGGGAAAAGATTTCATCACTGAGTAAATAAAATGGCAGGGTATCGAAGTAACACCCTGGTAAATTTTTAGCATTCAGCAAATTCATTGTTTCATCTTGAAACTTTTTTTCAAGGGAAGAATTTAACAAAATCGCGCTATCATTGTTGCTTCCATAGCCGCCGACATCATAGAGTGTAAAGCAGTAATCAGCGTCAGCAACTGCAAGCAATACCAGGCTAAAATATCCCTCTTATATAATTGTGAAATAGCGTGCCACTGTTTTTCGGGCATTCAACACGAAAATTTTTACCGTCAATTGCTCCTATGACGTGAGGGAAATTTCATATTTCTTCGAATTTATTAGCAACTTTTTTCCACTCCGAGTTAGTTTGAGGACTTTTAAGGTATTCACCTTTTAAACATAAATAAATTGCATCACAAGTTTCCGCGACGATTCTGCTTACACACTTGTACGGCCAATTCGGAAAGAAAAAGCCAATGACTGTTGACTTTGACCTTTAGCTAAATAACGTAAAGTCAATACCAAACGTTCTTCGGCTGAAATACATTTTCTAAAGCGAGTGCTCTTCTTTTCCTTTTTTTCCTTTACCAGGGAAAGAAGATGATTGAATCTATCAGGACTCATTCTAAGGTACCGATGAAAATATTCTTTATCATCCTTTAACTCTCCGGATAAAGTATGAAAATCACCATACTGTTCCCGACACTTATATATATCGCGCACCCAAAATCTTCTTCTTGATTTAATAGCATTTTGTTGCTCACGTTTTCTTTTCCAACGGAAATAAATAAATAAAAACAAATCTTCGACATAACTTTTTTCGAACTTGATATATGTCCGGCTGACCGGAATTATAAATATAGAAATTATATTTCCGTCTTATAGATCCCAGTCTTCGCCGATGCTGTAACTCGACCCTACTTATGCGCACAAAGCTAAACAAACTTCTTTCGCTTGTTTTATTTGTTTTATTTGTAATTTTGTAATTTGTAATTTTGTAATATTAAACTTTCGGCTAGCCGGAGGTTTTATTTTGAATATTAAACTTCCGATATCAGCCGGACGTTTATCCAGAACCAACTTTTTTCACTTACATTTAAAATAACGCTTTAAAGTGATTCTTTATGTGGGGATGATTTTTCAATTTAATTTCGCACTTAATCGCCAATGATACTCAATATGATATACGCACTTATTCGCCCTTATTCGCCTAGTGGTGACCATGCTTTAAAAAATCAAGTCACGTGATCAATGTAATAAATAAAAAACAAACTTGCATAATTCAAAAATGGCGGATTCCGACGGATGTTTTAGGGGAGGAAACTTGGAATTTATATTTGAATTTGAACTTAAAAAAGGTGATATATTTGAATACTAATATCATATTTTAACTCAATAATAAAAAAATTGAGTCTGAAGTAAACTATATTGTATAATTTTGTGTCTATTTTAATTCAAAATTTATTTTTTCACAACATTTAGGTACATGTTTGTTATATTATATACTTTCTTATTTTATAGTTAATTAAGAGGATAAAAGCCTACAATGTGTAAATAGTATTAATCAGTGGCTTTTAGAGTTTTACTTGAATTTTTATTTCATAACTTTTACTAAGGGACTTATTGTGTATAACTTATACACAATATAAGTATTTTATTGTGTATGATTTATCATTTTTTATCAGGCTTTAGTGCATTTCTCTTGAACATGTATGCTAAAGATTTTACGGTTTTTAGAAAGACGAGTCTGCCAGACAAGTAGTGCCTGTGACACATAATAGCTTCAATTATAGCGCAGGTTTCTTTTTCTATGGAAGGTAACTTAACTTCAGTATTAGTAACTTTACGTGAATAAAATGCCACTTGTCGACCACATTGGTTAAGGGTTGCAAGAACGGCGATATCAGACGCGCCAGTCTCTACCTCAAATGGTACTGCTTCGTCGATAACAACAATGACAGAGATATCGCTCGATTTTCACCTTTATTACATTGAAAGCATTTACAGCAGATTTTATCAGTGGGAACATCTTCGATTTTGCTAATGGAGTAATTTTGTCTGAGAAGTGAGGGATTCAGTGAGAATAATAAGAAAACACCCCTATAACTCTTTTAAGGGATTTAACATTATCTGGAAGTGGTATGTCCATTAGAGGTTTCAGTCGGTCAGGGTCTCGTGTAACTTCATTGTTTTCGATGACGTTTCCAAACATTTTCAAAGATGTGATAGAGTAAATGCATTTGTCCTTGTTTAATTTAAGATGCTTTTTTGGTAGCTTCTAGGAAATTGTGTAAATTAGTGTCATGGTCGGTTTGGTCTGTACTAAATATTGTTATGTTATCTAAATATGCAAAGGTGTCTAACAGTTTTTCTTCTCAAAAGAAGTTATCTATTTTGAGCTAAAAATAAGCAACTCCATTAGTCACACCAAACGGCATGCGAATGAACTGCCATAAACCATGATCTGCTTCAAAAGATGTATAAGGTTTTACACTATCATTTATCGGTATTTGGTGATGATAATGATGATGATGATGATGAAGACGATGTCGATGACGATGATAATGAAGATGACGACGACGACGAGCGGCGACGGCGATGACGACGATGACGACGATGATGATGATGATCATCATTATCATCATCATCACCATCATCATCATCATGATTCATTAATAATCATCCACCTCCTACGACTTTTTCTACATCATCCCTCATCGCTTCATCATCTGCAGATACATTAGGAAATGAGCATTTTACAGAAAAGTTTGGCAATGATGAAGACGAGTTTTTGAGAGAGTCAGGTAAATTCATCTCAAAATTGAAAGCAAAATAAAAAAATGATGTTACGGCAACAAACGAGAATGTATTAGAACCGGAATGCTTGATTGATTTAGTGCATAGTTACCCATGTCTCTGGAATGTCAAGTTGAATGTATATAAAGACCAATCTAAAAGAATGATTGGTTGGAAACACATCTCCGATGCTCTTAATAATAAGTATACCGAGATACAACTGAAAAAATATTGGAAGTTGTTTCGAGACAACTACTGACGATATTTGCGTAAAATATATATTTAACTAAATTAGGCGCGTCGGCAAAAAAAGCTGCCACAATGGATTTTGATTTCTTACGTACCACTGTATCTGATAAAGATTCAGATTGTAACTTATGTCTCGATTGAGATGGCATTCTTAATGATAATGATGGCAGTGAGGTAAAATTTTTTGTGAAAAGAGTACCCAACAAGATAGTTGCAGAAGAAGCTTGTCAATACGCAGTAAATTGCAAGAAAAGAAAGAGAACGTATACCGATTTTTAGTTAATGGTCTGCTAGTCATTGAGCATAATGGATCGATTATTGAAGGATCAATTGTCCAATAGACCTGACAATAATAACGCTGACTCGCTTTTTTGTCAAAGTCTAATTGGCAGGTTTCAAGCATTACCCATACAGAAAAAATGTAAGCTGAGGATTTCGACAGAGAAGATGTTCTATAAATCAGAATTTGGAGATGACGTATAAAAATGTTTATTTTATATTACTGCTAGATTTTTTTTTTGAATAAATTAATTACCTCTTTCTTAATATAAACCCTGGGTTAAATTACGGAATAATACGGTATCGTAATAATGTAGCTAAATTAGTTTTCAAATACTGTTGGCTTCCATTATTCTTTATAAGAAAGTTGTGAAGTATAACACAAACCTTTGTGATAAGTTTAACATTTTCGACTTTTGCAATAATTGGTCGGTGAAAAAGGCGAAATCTGCTTTTCATTATTGCGAGATTGTTCTCAATGCAAAAATATTTTCTTTAAGTGGTAATTCACTTCTTTTCGGATAAGGGCACATCATGTGTGTCTTTAGAGCAAATGCTTCATCGACAACAAAAACATAAGGGAATGTAATTCCTTTGTCATATTCAGCAAATATTCGAGATTTGGGAAAATCAAGTGAGTTGTTTTCAATTGCGTTGCCTAATTCACTACTATTATATACAACCGAATCGCTTTGTCTTCCTGCTGCCCCGCTGTCGACCAAAGTAAATTCATAGTTATCATTGCAAATCGCTAGCAGAATATTATTAAATGTTTTTTATAGTTAAAATAAGCAGATCCACTTCTAGCGGGAGCTTGTATAACAACTTGCTTCCCGTCTATTGCACCAATACAGTGGGAAAAGTTACCAACGGGTTTAAATTCGTATGATATCTTCTGCCACTCTGTTTCAGTAGGAGCTTTCAGATAGTTTTGCTCCGTTAAAACCTCCCATATTAATTTGCCGGCTTCTTGTATAATCCTGCTAACTGTCACTAGGCTTAATCGAAAAGAGGAAGCAAGGGTTACTTGGGCACATCCAGTTGAGAAGTATCTCCATAGTAAGTGCCAGTCTTTCTATTGGTGATGATACGTCGCGTCACAGAGACGACTTTTCAATGTGTGACCCAATCCAATTTAATAATAGGTTAAATGTCACAATTTTGTTACGAAAACACTTTAAAAAGTTTTCATGGTAATGTAAACGAACATCTTTTACTAATGTTTTATAAATGTATAAGCCCTTTTTCGGCCTTTCGATATAAAATTTTCCTCATCCACATACGCTTTTATTTGTTAAGCCTCTTTGTCATCTCTTTCGTAGTAAAAATAAAAAAGTCTTTTTCGTAGATAAAAATAATTGTTGACTGCTGCCATATTTGATTTTAAAAGTTTTCTATTCTTAATTTATCAAAAAAAAAAACTGGCGGAGTTTTTCAGTTTCAATGGAATTTGCACTATAATTTTGCATTCAGGCAGAAAAGGCATTCGTTGTTTTGCAGCCGCCTGTAAAATACTTCGAATTATCCTTAAGAATGCTTGTAACAGTAATTTTGCCACGAAATTGTGCACATCTAAGTGTCACAATAGTTTATCCTCTGAAAACAAATCTCTTATCACTTGTATATTTTGTTATAGCCAATGAGATTTAAATACTGTGAATAAAACCTTGAAAAGCTTTTTACTCTACGCTTTTTTCACTACTGAATTTTTCCAGATTTTTACCCTCAAATTTGTCTTAATTTTTAAGTTGACTGTTGATTTAGAAAGCAAAAATGAATTTCTAGCGATGTTATGGAAAGTGATAAAAATTTTGATCGCTATATTGCATTTCAGTCCATTGACATATTAAATTATGTTTTTGAATTCTCAAATCCTGGGGAAAATGGAGGAAACTTAATTTTATAACATAATCAAAGAATACAAACAGATACATCGGGCAGACGACAAAGAGCGCTAAAGCGACTAGATGCATTTATTTTAACATTGACTCGTTTACGTAGGAATTTTGATCTACGTCATTGGCATTTTTATACAGCATTTCAGAAGGAACAGTATCAAATTCTGTAAAAACATGGATAAATTTTATGTATATAAGACATGGATCAATCTTTATATGGCCTAGTGTAGACTGTGTTGAGTTTAAGGTAGAAACACCATCTGCATTATTTATACATAAAAGTTATGTTTTCGGATTACAAAAGCCACACTAGAGTTAAAGTTTTAGTAGGAATTGTGCCTTGTGGAGGATTTATGTTAATTTCAAATGTTTACCCAGGGGGTATTTCTGATAAACGTATTGTTATTAAAATTGGATTTTAAAATCAAGCTTTATGGAACCCAGGCGAAATTTTATGAGCTATCGCGGATTTACAATTGCAGAATATCATTTGGCATTAATCTAGTTATACCATCATTTTTTAATGGGTAGATAACAATTCACTCTCAAGGAAAAAATTTTAAGTCATCAAATTGCAAACGAAAAAATTCAGATGGAAAGAACGATGTAGAGGTTTCAAGTGTTCGAACATATACTTTATTGTGTTATCCTTATGAATATGATTGGTTCTCTAAATCAAACTATTACATTACGTGCATTATTATCAATATTTCAATATGCTATAATAAGAAAGAAATAAATTCCAACAGGTAAGACGTTTACAATTATATATACGTCTTAACTTAGTGGTAAATTCAAATTATTTCGAATATATATTGAAAAATAATTTATATTATTTTATTTTATTTGATAATAATATTTTATTTTTATTAATATTTTTAGTTAATCCAGTTTATTATTTATTGATAAATGAACCTTTTAAAGTATTAAACAAATTCTAAAACAACACATACCTTTGACTATCATTCAGACATTCAATATATTTCATCATGAAATATAGCTCTTTCCAGGTTATCTTTAGAATGTTCCACAAGGTTTTTGACAGGTAATTAAAATAGAAATCAAGGATATTTTTATTTAACTTATCCCATTTTTATTTATGGCATAATGTTACTGTAAACTTTCTGTTTTCAAACGATAGTGGGTAACTAGCTTGTTTACGTGTCAGTTTCTCAATTTGATTTATGTTATTGCTATTAATTTTCAGTGATTCGATAAGTTTTAATGCCTTTAAAACTGTGATTTTTTGTAAAGAATCGTTAAGTTTCCGATCAATGGGGTTAAATGGGTAATTTGGATATTCATAGCTAATCAATCTAGACATATTTGACGATTCTCTAAGATTTGAATATACTTTGAAGTCTGGTTGCATTATTGGGACATGGAGAGCCAGTATAGACCATTCTGGCATCAGGCCAAATTTGGTTTCAACGTTATGTTGGTAACTCTTATTAACTACTTCAAGAAAATTTAAATCGGGGTTGCAACTTTAAGATCTTTTTGCTATTATCATTTGTTAATGACACACGTTCTTCATACAGATATATTGTTGAGGTTTTTTGCTTGGTGGAGATTTTATTTGCCGTTCACTTATCATGATTTTTCTGTTTTGTCTCTACTTTGTGGTACAGACCAGACACATGGTCTTGACATGCAAGCTTTAAGTACCTTATCAACTCTGTTTTCCACCCATTTTGCTAATAACACTAACAGTGCATAGGAATGGGATCATTTACCTAGGTTTCCTGCATAGACATTGACAGAAGGTAAATATAATATTTACTGTTGATTTATTTAGAACTGTTATTGACTATCTATCTCCTTTTCTTAACCTAGAAGCACAAATACTTTTTACACATAATAAATCACTATTTTGTTTTGTATATATGGAACTTAAGTCTATACAATTTTCTACAGCCAGTTGTTCGCCTCATTGGAAATATTTTTTTAAGATTTTTGATTTTGAATTTATCTCAAAGTTAACATCTGTATATTTTATGTTTTGCATCGTAAAAAGTGGTACACCTTCAAGGCTATTTGAATTGATATAAATTATATAGTTCTGGTTGAAATAGTTAAGGATAACTGATATTACGAGTAGTTGCACTGGTTAATGTTAATTCTAATCCCATATTTTCTGCTTTTCTTTTAACCCATTTCTTCTCCGGTGTGGAATCAGAAATTGTTTCTGATATACATGCCTTGATATAGCTAAGTAAATGGGTATTTTTTTTTAAACCTTTCTACTTATATCGTATTTTTTTTCAAAGCATGAATTTGTATCAAATGTATAGTTATATTTTGATGTTTTTCTATACTTTGAAAACTTTTATGATATATATATATATATATATATAATTTTTGTGTCTGTTTGTACTTTTTCATGAAATTCTAAGGAATGTCTGAACATTTGTAATCAACATAAATTATGCTTTGGACCTGTGCTATTACATAACATTTATGACAAGGCTTGTTATATCTGATCGACAAGAATAAGTTTCTAATCAAGTGTTTTTTGGGGAGTAAACATCTATCGCTTTTAATGTTATGGAACAAAAAAAAAGACCAAAAACCATTTTTTAAACTAAAATCTGTTATCTACTGATAAAATGTATTTTGCTCAGTTCTCAAGTCTAAAAAGAAAGTAATTTTTCAAGATTCAGATCACCACTAACACATATTTTCTAATAGTATTATGTGAAATATATATTTATTATTTATAATATAAAATACCTGTTGAACAATATTGTGTTTTTTATTTTTTTTTTTTTTGAGAGACAAAAATAAACAGATTCCCATTACCAACTTTCATACCGCGGATACCTGGGTTCTAACTTATCAATATTCATTCTATAATTTTACAAGACTCCATAAATCGTACAATCAAATTTTCCTTCAATTTTCAAATAGATTTCTAGAAGACCAAATTTTTTCACATTGAAATTATAAAGAGAAATCTGAAAATTTTCAAAATTTTTTAAAGAAAAAACGACGTTTTGATAAAGTTTTACTTATCTGTATTAGACAAATATTTTAGCATTTTCCCCACGGTGCAATTTATTTGACCTACTTTCTCTTTAAACCAGGTATAATTTCAGCTCTAGTAAGTTCGTTTGGAAAATTACATGTTAAAATAGATTTAAAAAAAAAAATTTAGCTTGGCAGTATAACAGTTCTAGCATTTCCCTACTAAACATTTGTGAAACGGTAATAGGAATCTTCGCGGCCTTCCTTTCGTCTTGCTTGAGTTCAGCGACTTTATGAAATACTTCATGAGAGGAAATATTCCTATATAAAAAATGATCCATAAAGATTAAACTTATTCTTTATTTTTATAATAATAAGGTACGATGAGGATCGTCTTCAGAGTTGACTATTTTCAACCAAGAGAATCTTTTTCTTTGCAACAATTAAGCTTATTTGAAAATAACGATTTATAGGTCTTCTGACAATAAAACTTCTCCTTGTCTCGATTCAATAGAAAAAGATGGCTGCTTGAACTTAAAAGCAATTCAGAATAATTTGTTATCAATTTTTATCGACCGAATTTTTTGTGAAAAATTAATAATATATTTTTTATTTAGAGTTTTATAACATAAAATAAATTTAGTATATCAGAGTTCCAATCACAATTGCTGTTATAGGATGAAGCGAATGTATTAAATACTCGTATTTTAACCTTTGAGCCTGAGAATGCATCAGGTAAAAACAAGGTAGCTGGTAATATTCAAACTTCATAAAAGATCAAAGTATTTGGGGTCAACACTTCAAATGTGGGAGAATATGTCAAAAAAAAAAAAGAAAAAAAAAAAAGATATATTCTAGACAGATATAAAAGGAAATGTTTTTTTTAAAACAACAATCTTCCTGAAATATTTAAAAACCTCTGGATAAGTTTGATGTAAATCTTTTAAATAAAATAAATAATAAACAGAAAAAATATGTATTTCTCATCAGAAATAAGTCAAAACATGTTTACGGGGTCTCAGCCCTTCATGTAAAAGAAAAATTTAATTCGAAAAAAGCAAAATCAATTTTAACGCCGCGAAGAAATTCTTTATAAAATAACCAATCAAAAGCAGAGAAAAAAACATTGAGTCAAATCACAGTTTGGCAAATAATAAAAAAAAAAAAAAAACAACAGCGACTAAAAATATGTTTTCACAGGAACTGAAAGAGATGGTGAAACTTGTTTTATTTTCAAAATTACTAAAAAATATGATGTTGATGTTCTTATTATTTTTTAAAAATATCAACATTTTGATACTGACAGGTTCGAAGTGAGTGGAAAATTAAGGATAAGCAATTGAAAACTTAATTTAACGATGTTTTTTTTTTTCAAAAATTTATTCCTTACTGTCAGGAGTAATCTTCTCTAAAATTTGGGGAAACAAACTTCCATTTTTCAGTGTAGAAGGAAAAGCATTGAAAAAATTGATCCTGTATAGTACACATGGTATTTGTTGCACTAGCCTGTATCACAAACGTAGTATCTCATTCTTCTTAAAATATAAAAAGTCAGAGGGAATAAATCACATACAACAAAAATTGAACCATTTCCATGCACTTTGGGCAATGTATATTATTTGAATTTCTGACATTCAGCGATCACAAGTCAGCAATGCTAGTTTTCAACAATGAAGTTGATGGGACCCGCTGATAGGCCTTATAAATTAGTACAGGTTCATTCGATTAATTAACATAGATTTCTGGTCAAAAAATTTTATCAAGGTCCATAGGGTCTAAAATTCCGATGTAGAGTCATCACCTATCAAGAACAATGTTAGAAACTGCTATGACTCTTTTAAAACTAAAAAATAAAGGCAAAAAGGTACTTTATTAAAAAAAATACATTAAATTGTTATAATAGCAATAACATTCATTGATCGTTTACAAAAGATTTAGTCATGATGTGAATTCAGCCCAGTTTTACATTAAGACTACAGCCAGATCAGATGAAGCTACACTCCCAATAACTGACTTGCTATCAATGGATTATATCGCATATGCTAAAATTTTTGGTTGATTGGATTATTATTCGAGTCAGATATCAAACGTTGATAAAAGTTTGATGTTTCTTCACCTACATGAGGCGGAATTAGTTTTTCGGAGTTATAAGCATATACGTTTTTTGATTAGAACAATTTAAAAATTGAGAAACCTTTTTTGAAATAGTTTTAACTTTTTATGTGTTGGTTTATACTTACCTTGAATGTTATTTTATTTATGAATTCCTTGTCCTTCAAAATTGTAAGGAAGAAACCCTCTTTTAATTCATCAAAAAATGGAAAAAAATTTTTTTAATGATTTATGCACTTTAACATATCTAAAATCAAAATATAATAAAA
>JAUZNK010002693.1:0-11317 GCA_035046665.1 Euphysa ruthae | reverse complement strand
TATATATTTAGCACCAAGCAACTCCTTTGGCGAGATCGCGCCTGTTCTTTGCGAGGGGGTTGCGAAGCAACTTGTAGTTGTATTGTTAATTTTATGTTTCTTGTGAATGAATGTTATGTATATATATAAAAAAAAAAAAAAAAAAAATCCATACTCTTCTACACTAAAAAGGTATGGTTTTATAGAATGGTTTTATATAATGTCAAAAGATTTTACCATCTGGAATATATAGCATACTTTTTTTCTGCAGGTTTAAGTTATCTCTCAGTAAATCCTAACAGCTCTCACTATTCATGAAAAATATTTGAATTAAAAAACAAAATTGTCACAAATAAATTTTTCGCCAAAAAATGACGTACCAGAAAACGTATGTTTTCTACAGATATTGATATGAATACCTAGAAATTTTGGAATGCATCATACATACAATGTTAAGTACAACCTTTGATATATAATTATTCACGAAACAGATCTCCACCAATGTTACAATGGAATAAATTAGTTTTCATTATGTTAAAAACTTCTTCATATAGATTTACTGAGCAAGAATTTTTCTATTGTGAGAATCGATCGTCACTTTATAAGGCTGAAATTTTAGACTTAATTCATGTGACCAAACTGTTTTCAGTACTGAACTTGAATACAGCAAATTTTGACTGAAAATTATGATTTTGACAGGCTTCAGCTTTTGAGAAAAAAAGGCTATATAATTATAAAGAGGAGATTTGTCCTAATAATTCTCCTTCTTTTCTGATTCTGAAATATTGTTTAATAATAAATATTTCTTTTGTAAAATTTTTTTCACATTTTCAAAATTTTAAAGTAATACATTCTAATGGAGAAATTAAAAAAAAAAATATATATATATATATATATATTTTTCAAACACATTAGATGATGCAATATTTAAAGGATAGACAAAATATATTTCCTCTACAAAAATGAAATTTCCCAGCACTTAGTTATATAAACTGTTTGCTGGTGTTGGTGATAAATAGCCCATCATCTATTCATTTTAAGCTTTATCAACTAATTCAATAAATCAAAACAGTTGGCGATTGGTCGCAAATTACCCTGGCAAATAGCTATGACAATATAATAAGTATTATATGTAGAGTATAAAAGTAAAAAATAATATATCTAATGACAATCCAAAAAAACCTCTTCCTACCTCATAAGATTTGAAGAAATACAGACAGAAGTTTGTAAACACAACCCACAGCTTTTGCCATTTGTTAGAATTTTTGAACTTCCGTAGTAAAATTCCACTCAAACTATTCTGCAAAAGACCAAAGAAAAAATAGTTTAATGAGTTCCTCCATAAGGGGTTATGGTCAATTATGATGAATTTAAGTATACCTAGGAAACTTTCAAAATAAAAGATGTATTATCATTATTGAAAATGCCGATTAATAAGTTTATCAATACTAAAACTTGGTTAAAATGTGACCTCGGCAATGCATACATGAAAAATACATTTTTTTTTCTTCAATCAAAGCCTTGGCTTATAAAGAAGGAGGGAACCATCAAAATGAAATTGAACATTAAAAAAAAAAAAAAAAAAGAAAAAAAGAGAGACAATATAATAAAAATGCAATAATCACATTATAGTCTATGATTTTTCTATTTATCTAATGAATACTTGAAACTAGTTAACCTACTATTAGCAGGTAAACTAGTTTCATGTAACCCTTTACCAACAAAAAATCAAAGGAAAATCAGGTTTGTATCGTTTCTGAGAAACCAAAGTCAAGAAAAACCATTGAATAATCAGATAAATTTTGAACAGATTATAGCTGCTTTGGTTAAAAGGAATCTAACTATTGTGCTAACACAGTAATTTTTGGATGCAATATGCACTAAGCTTAAATTTGGTAGATTTAACCCTTCTGTATATGAATCAGATCAAAAGATACTAGACTTTCAAAGTATCATATCATGAATCAAATCATACCATACCATATCATGAATCAAAATTTTTTTATAATAATATTATTAGTTTGCATAAATATATCAACCTGCAAAATAATAGACAAATTTGGCACATAAAATAACATCATAGTTTCACATATATCAAATATTAATAAGGATATTTTTTTGACATAACAGTAAAAAACTTCAAAAACCATTCACCTGTATAGAAAGAGTATAATCATGTATACTTATACTTGTGTTTCTATGCCAGCAGACACGCCGTGTAGAAATTGTTCTTGAGTGTGCATGCCGTTTATCAAGGGTAGAGTAGTTTTCCATTACTGAATATGACCCCTCATCATCTGAATCATCTTCTGAGGTAAGCTTTCGTATATTAGGAGGGGTAGGGTAGACGGTTTGCCAATGCATAAGACGATCATCCAGTGGTATAGATACTAAAAAAATTATAAAAAAAATTAAACACAAATTTGAACAAATTAAATCTAGTAAAGTTTAAACAATATCCTTTTCTTAATACTTTTAAAAATAGATACATTTAGATGCATTTATAAAAACAATAAAAATAAATACATGTATTCATAAGAACAATAAAAATAGATAAATGCATTTATGAGAACAATAAAAATAGATACATGCATTTATGAGAACAATAAAATAGATAAATGCATTTATAAATACAATGCAAATAGATACATGCATTTATAAGAACAATGAATATAGATGCATGCATTTATAAGAACAATGAAAATAGATACATGCATTTAAAAGAACAATAAAAAAAAAAAACAACCCTTTTTAGACCAAAATTAACATGTTGCAATAAAAGAAGATTTTTCAAAATGGCTAAAATGCTAATAATATTCAGAAATAATGCTTTTCAAGGTTATACAAAATTTGGACAGAATTTGTGTAAAATTTCATGAAATGATTCAAGCTTGACATTTTCCAAGCAACAAAAATTTTCAACAGATGACCATATGGGTCAAAATGTGCCATTCCCATCTGTTCTCTACTGCTTTAAAAAGCATTAAAGCACAATGTCATAACAGTGTGCAAAGATTGATATAATGTCATAAACGAATATTTATAGATGGCCTATAATTAATTTTTAATTCAAGGTCTATTCGACTCTCAAAATATAAATGCAGCATGCAGAGCATTATCAATTATATTTTCTTAACTATGTTTTCAAAAAAAAAAAAAAAAAAAAAAAAAAAAAAAAAAAAAAAAAAACAAAAAAAAAAAAAACCTGTTGGGCAATTAATTATCATATTGATGAAACGTTTAAACCTTATAAATATGAGTATTGAAAAAAAATTTTTTTTTTATTGTAGCAAATTGTTTTCAATTGGCTTCAAGTTACCACAATTCCTTTAAAATGGAACATATTGGAACATATTGCATATCAGGAAGGAAATAATTCTATGGATTACAACAGGTCTGATAAAATAAAAATTTAAAAAATTTTTGCATTATGATTTGGAATTGCTTACTAGTTCCATTCAGCATGAAAACATGTTAACACTAATTAGCAGAAACAATGGGGTTAAAAAAATGATGCTTTGGAATGTTTCAAATGACAATGTATTTGGAATGATTTTTCATTCACCATTACATTGGTTTTAAATTTCAAATTTAAACTTACTTTTTCTACTTCTGCGAGATAAATGATTAAAATGAAATATCTGGTTATAAATACACTTACTACTATATTATTTAAATTTATACAATGGTTAACACGTTTTCGTCATCAAGCATATTTGAAATGCTACGTTTTTTTTAAGTTTGATCTGACATTAATTTTTTCATGTGTGCTAAAACTGAGGTTTTGTTACTTCTATCATTTGCTTTAAAGTTGAGGCATCCGAAAGTTGTATGAGGATAAAAGGGAAAAAAAGTTTCAGAAATATATGCTATCTTTTATTCATACTTTCATGATCTTTAGTGAAAAATTACAGAATAATTTGATACAATATGCATGGATTTACTTTTAAATTTTATTTAATAATAAAAATTTTTCAATGGAAATTTGAAATAATCAATTATAAGGTAGTAATTAAATTTTTCAGAACAATATGTGCGTGGCCAACCAAGAAATAATAATCAAGTAGACGCAGCTTTATACAATTTATGTTTTATCATAAAAGCTTTTACCCAGGTAATAATAAAAATGTGTAAAACACTGTTTTGAAAAACTTGAACAAATGTGACTTACACAGCTTGTCCATTTCTGTTTTGCAAGATAAACATTTAACATCATTATTTAGGATGTATTCATTCTTCTTACCATTGCATTCACTACATATATTCTTAAAGTAAAAAAATTAGCGACCACTAAGTGACAAATTAAACCCATGTAAGCTAATTAAATATCCTAAAATTAAAAAAATGATAATAAAATACTAAAAATTATTGAGCCACCCAAATAGAAAAAGGCATCGTATAAACTGTATTACAAGAAATATCAAAATTAAAACAATGAGTTGCTAAAATTTTACAGAAAAATGGGCATGGTTAATCTCTTAAACAGGGATCCAACACATCAATATTATTAATGTCACTTTACCTAATATTTAAACATACATGAATTCTTAGACATCATAAGTCTTTGCCAGACGGCTAATATAGATTAAAAGTTTATGATATTTTTGAAACAAAACTAATAAACAATTTTCAAGAATATTCTAAAAGTACCAATTTCAGATAAAATTTCTCTAAACTCAGACAAATAGCTACGTTTATTATATATAAACATATACTACATCTAACTACTATATTTAGGTATATTACCAGAAATGGAAAAAATTTGACATATTGAACATTATGATAAAAAAAACCAAAAACTGGTCTAAATAAATTTGCAAAATAATATCCCAGGTAAAAAAAATTGTGGAGGGACTTTAAAAATCTGAGAAAACATTTTCAAAGAAATCAAAATTATATATCAGGTGTTTTCTTTCACGGTTCCCTTGTGATGTATGAACAAACACCATAAAGCATTGGGATTATTCTTAGGGAGCTCAGAAATTAAATGAAAAATTATTGGCGTTTACAAATATTCCAAATGATCCCTGGTTAAAAAATGTCTTCCCTATTTAAATTTTAAATGATTTCCTAAGCATTTCTATAAGAAAAGAAAATAGCACTGTTACTGATAATTGGAACTTTTGGCTGTCCAAACTTTTAAAAAGCTGTTGGGGAGGAATCCCTGTCAGTAATCTGCACAAATGCTGTTGTTAACAGTGCTGTGATTATAATTGTTATAACAAGGGTCGGAATTCGCAAAAATATCTATGTAGAATGCTAAGCAAATCTTTCAAATACATGTTTGAGGTAACTTAATACATGTTTGCATGATAATTTGCATCAAATATTTTAAGTATTTTATAAGATTTTCATACCATGTGATATTTCTATCTAAAATTTTATAAATTTAACTTTCTCTGAAAAGTGCTGTATTACCCTTGTACAGCACTTTTGTGTTTCGATGTATTCCTCTATTTTTTAGGCACTATGCCATATTATTATAAATTTTGATTTAATGGAAAAAAAAATCTATTCTTACCTTTTGTAAATCTAATTTAACAGCGTCATTTATATCCTCTATCCATTTCATTCGTTCATCAGGAGAGCTAGCAGCTACCACAAATGAATTTTCCCCCTGCACACTTATTGTAAATGCATACAGCCCATGCCATTCGATGCCACCTTCTTCAACCTGGGAAAATCAATGGAATTATACACCGAGACTGAAATTATAGAATCAGTTGTTATTTAAACATAACAAATAAAGACATTCGAGGTTTCTCCCCATTTTGAAAAAGAATCTGTGCAATCTGAAAAATAACACTAACACACCCATGGTTATTCACAGTATTTAAAAGTGTTACCAACAATCATGGTAAAAATATTATGACACTTATTTGCCATTAGGACACCTTATCAATTGAAAAAAAAAATGCCCAAGCAGTCAAAAATATGGATACACCACCCTTGTTATATTCAACTTTAGTTTATCTTTTGGTTAAGAGACTTATAGACTGAGAACTTAGAAATTAAAAAAAAATTATCTGCTAGATCTAAGGATGAAAGTGACAAGTCCTACTTATTTGGCTTTGTTATCATTTTTGCGATTTGGGTCAAGAAAAGTTTTACAACATGCTTTAAATGTCAACTTGTGTTAAAATTTCATAAAAGTGCCATATAATATGGCCATGATTGAAGATATGACAATTATATAATTTGACTGATATCTTTGAGATTGATTTAATTCATCCTTTCTATCAGATTTCCTTGTTTGCATTACACAGGTTTCAAAAAAGGTATAGAACAAACCCTTATTTTAGACTTACAAAAAAAAACACTGATATTAATTGAGTTACCTAAATAGAAAAATGTATGGCATAAACTGTATTAAACTGTATTAACAGACTGACCTATTAAAATTGCTATCTGTCATGATCTGCTCCTTTTAAAAACTGTGGAATATAGGCCATAAATTTCCCTTACATCATTTAAATAACAAAAAAAATGCTAGTTCTAATTGATTTATGTTTTAGCTGTTGGTTAAACGAGATACTTAGAGTAGCCTGAGAGTCTATTCTAAGCTCATTATTGATATACTTTCAAACAACATATTCATAAGAATAAACAGACGTCTGAAACTTTGCTGACAATGACATACCATTTTTGTGAGCAAAAACCTTTAAGATGTTTAGATAAAACTCATTAGTGGAAAAAGCAGGGAGAGTTCCAGATAACATTTATAAGCTTAAAAGATATAAACCAAACATGACCTTCTACTAACTATAAGTATTTTTATTAAAGGTGCCAGTAAATAGATAAATGTTAAACCTAACTTTTTAGACTCGTTGTTATTAGTAAATTTAATTTATAGAAGACAAAAAAACAAAAAATTGTTAGAATTAATTAGTAATTAAATTATGGATCACAATTTGATACTGATCTGCTAAAGACAATTCAAATTCTAAACGATGTAAAAATAGCGGAGGTATGTTTTAAAATCATTTTGTGTTAATTTTGAATGTTCTTAACCTGATATTTACTTTGAGGCCGGAAACTTGCGGTTAAACCTACATTGAATTTGAAGAATAGATTTTTCATTTTGAGAATATTTTAATAACTTTGAGTATATATTGTAACATACAAACTAAAGTTATAAAGGCCAACAAAGAGAATTAGAAAACCAGTTACAGCATAATATGGTAAGAATAAAAAGTAGTTTGTTTTTAATTCCTTATGTTTATTATAACTATGAATGGTCCATTGTGAACAACAAGAACAAGGAATAACTGTTGTGAGTACTTATTTTTATATTTATATCTAAGAATAAATTATATAATCAAAATTGTTAAGCAAACTTTTGAAAGCAAAACCAAAACGTTTGATGTTTGACTGACAATCTGAAAAAACATTTCACTTGTTGAAAAAAGTATATTGGGCTATAAGAGGTTAAATGTTTCAAATATTTTCCTTTACATTTATGCATTTCTTGTGTTTTTATCTTAGTCTGTGTCATCGTGAGTTAATGGGTCACAAATGTGTTGTTGGTTTATGCAATCAGAAGAAACAGGCCAAACATTCCATCTTCTAAATTACAAAACTTCAGCATCATTTCAGTATCAGATAATCACAGTAATTGCTTGAAACGTCAAACAGCGATCCATTGACAGTGAGAGCAGATGAAAAAAATCAGAGTTAAACTTGACAGAAAATGATAGAATAAAAGATTGCACTGAGTTGACCAACTATTGCAGCAGTTTATCAGAAGTTTCTTTTTGTGTCACCAAAGAGGCTCTGTATATGATCAAGTTGGATGGATTTCCACAAAAATACTGCTTTCTATTTATATAAGGAAAGAAATGAAGGTCTCTCTGCACTCAAAAAACTTGTACAATTCTCAGTGAGAGATATTATACGTTCTTTTACAGCTCAGTTAGTGCTTTATTCCGAAGTTAGAGCAATAATGTAAGAGCTTATGGGTTTTTAAGTTCTGCCAGCTATTTTGCTTGAAAAAATATCGCACAGATATCGCAAGAGATCGATGTGTTTGATATTCAAGCTAAACAGCTCAATATCAAGAAACTTCAGAAAAGCTGGTCACTACTGTTCTTGTTATTCTCATTGCATCAATGAAGAGTGCACCTGCATTTGTCACACGCCTACTTTCACTTTCATCTCTCAAGGCTATGTGGAGCAAGTTATGACTCTCATTAACATTGTGCACAAATTGTCAGGATTAGTATTTCATGTCATTAATGACAATCAGAGTCTCTTTTCAATGTGTGAGAAATATTCACTTCAAATCAATATTCAATACAACATCCAGTTCCAAATCCAGTCTTTTAAACTTATATTCCTTCTCTATGACTCTGCATTTATTCAAGAAAATCCGAAACAACTGGGTTATGGAACAAACAATAAGTCTAAGCTTTCATGAATCTGAAAGCCAAACAATTATTACAGCTAAGCGGGCACACATCGTCAACCTTTACAAAGCTGAATATGAATCAGGACTGTGCCAAAGAACGTTAAAAATATCAAACAGTATATCCTGATAGTTTGGAAAAAACAGATCAGCCAAAAAATTTAAAAAGAATGTCTCATTACTGCTCAATATTGATGCAACTTATTTAAAAGATTGTGAGTACTTCCAATTTGTAAACCAAGGAGAACTTTCATTACCGCTAAAATTAATATATGAGATATTGGTATGCTGTTATAGCTACTATAAACTTATCAATTACAAGAAATGAGCAATGAAAATAATACGTGGTTTTCTTGAAGTATATACCATGCTAAGTTTCGAATATAGAATATTGTGAACTGTAATAGCTAATAGTATTAAGAAAACTGATTTAGTGAAAAGAAGCAAAGCTGAAAAGAAAACCAAGCGAAGTAGTGTCAATAAAACATCATCATCATTGAACTGAAAAACTTTTTTTTTCTTTCTTTGTGTTGTTTTTTCTCTGGATAATAATTGGTTTTTAGAAGGTTGTAATTTCCCCATATTTAAATGCAGCATAAAATAAGTCAATAATTAAAAATGAGTTGTTCAATGTTTGTTTTGAAAATAGTACCGAGGCCCCTCCCTATTTTATTTGAAAATAGTCCCGTACCCCAACAAGTGTTTATGAAAAGCCTCCACCTACCTTTATTTGGAAGGTTAGAGTATTCTTAATTGTTATTTATATATGGGTGTCATTTTTGTATTTTTTTGTATTTGCCAATTTTAGGTGCACGTAGCATATTTATTGCGAAAATCTGCAAGGCACAACTCGCTTGTTTTTTATTTTTTGTGTGTAGAGAGAAATTTCTTTAGTTTCCACAATACAATTTTGCAATTTCAAAGTATTTTAAATCATTATGTTGAACGTCCAGTTTAACGTTTTGTCGTTTATATATATATATATAAACGACAAAATATGCAAGATTATAAAAACTTAATTATAATCAACAAATAAAAATTTAAAGTATTAGAACTGCTAAAATTTGGAAAAATAATAAATCTTTTATGGGACACAGTCAGATACATGTTTACAACACGCAACTAAATAATTTTTCTCATTATATTTAAGGTAAGATTTTTAAGAGAACTGCGGGCGATAGCCAACTATTCTGTCATATTAAAGTTACTGTATTCTGAGAAATAGATCTAAATTTCACTGAATTATTTATTAATGGCAAGGATACTGTTTGACAGAAAAAATACATATCATTTAATTGCAAAATTTTTTTTATATATACAGAAAAAATATGTACTGTTATTTTGTAAAATAATAAGTTTTTTTTTTTAAAGAAATATATTTTATTAGTACTATAAAAATTTAAACAATGTGATTTTTGTGAATTTTCAGTTAGCATTTTTGTTTTTTTTTTAAATGGAATAATGTTAGAACATCATAAATCATGTCAAATTTATTATATAAATTAAATTTTTTTGCTGACGCTATTAATAACTATCTCAGCAATCATGTTGGTAATCGCCGATGTGAATTGTGAGGGTTGTAAATTTCAATTTCAATTAAATCTCAATTTTGCTACCTTCAAGTGATACCCACCTCTAATATTGCTTGGACTCTTATGAGAGTATAGCACCTTAAAAAAATAAAGGATTTTTATTATGCTTATTTTTTTGGAAAAATTTAAAAATATAAACAATCATTTAATACATTTCATACCTTTATAGCCCATAATGGTATTTGCACACGGGCTTTGAACTGATTTGTAGCAGTTACACCTTGACTGGTGTATAATAGAATGTCTGAAAACTAAAATAGATAAAATAAATTGTAAAACAATATGTATATATACAGCACTATAGATAAATAAACTTATTTACCTTATAATGAACCTTATAATAACTTAGTATGAACCTTTTAATTGAAAACAAATATCTTAAACAAATTCTTTACCAGAATTGTTGTGAAAAGTGTATTTACTTTAAAATGCCTTGTAATGCAAAAATATATAGAATTATAAATTAGCAAATATGTGGTTTGCATTGGTTGTATAAAATTGCTTCATTATTAATTTTATATTCACAGTGGAGGTATATGTGGAAATAGGCAAAAAAAATTAAGTATCCGTAACTTAAATTTTCCAGCTAATTTTCAGTATAGAACCAGAAGGATCGTTTTAGCATGGACACAAGTTTTAGTTTAGCCCATTAAACAAATTCCAAAAAATATGCTCATTTTATCACCAGCAAAATTAGGAAACAACATTTGTAACAAAATTTATAACAAAAAAATTTACCAGAAAAAACATTCTTGGCTGTGGACCCTTACGACAAACTTTATGCAAGCTACCTTCTCGTAGAAATTTCTGAAACATTAAAAAAATAAAAACAATTATTTGACAGTTTCAACATACTTTTATGAAAAACTGTATCATTTGCAATATTATAGCATACTTATACAAGACTATAAAGGTTGACTTTAATAAAAAATCCAAATTTAATTTTTGATATCTGCATACACACACAGACACATAAAAATACATACAGAATTATGATGATATAAGTCTAACTTTATATGCTACCATAATTACCATAAAAGAACACTTAAATGATTTAAAAGAAGTGAGAACTTCCAAAAAAAGAAAGTATCAAACTGGGAAGTATGCAGAAAATTTATTCCATTCCACATAACATATACACAAGTTATTATCGATTGCAAAAGTAAATTTTAAAAAGTTTCATTAAGCACCAGATACAGATACAGCAAAAATTTCTCAAAAAATTAGAAATAAAAAACTACCAAATCTACAATACAAACTTAATGATTAAAGAGATAAAACGCATTTCATGAGTTATAAAATTTTATTTGGCGACGTTTCAGGAGTCATACTGCTCCTATCA
>JAUZNK010002692.1:0-11317 GCA_035046665.1 Euphysa ruthae | reverse complement strand
GGAGAAATACTTCGCGAAGTAGAAACTCTTTCTAAGGGTCAATTATCGCTTATTCCGAATGTTGTCAAAATCCTCCAATTGATCCTTGTGAATCCTGCAACCACCGCAACACCGCAAAGGTCCTTTTCACTGGCTAGAAGAATTAAAACATGGCTACGCACAAACACAATGACTGCTTGTTTTAACGCACTGTAAATAATACAAAAATAATCGTTATTATTGAATACAACCAATCTGTATAAACACCAAATTCCAAAAGATACATATGAGAGGTTCTATTCAATAGGGTCGAAACCTGGAAGACTCAATCGTTTCTAACGTTTCGTACGTAAATACCTTGCAAAAGTGCTACAAAACCGTTTTTCAGTCTAAGTATACGCGTGTAAGAAACAAAAAAGTGCTTAGAAGATGTAGCGTCATATCATTCGATATAAAAACTTTGGAAGAGATGCATTTATGATGAAAACGAAATTGAAACGCCAATTAATTGTAAAGAAATCAAAAACTTCATGCTACCCTTTACAAAAAAAAAATTTTCATTATACGTGTAATGGTAAAAGAAAGAGATTAAACTGGGTGTTATGAATGATTTATCAAAAGCCTTTGATACTTTAACTCATATTATTCTACTTAAATAGCTTCAAAACTAAAAGTCCGTGCATAGCTTTATCTACTACAGGCCTGGACACCGCGCATATCATGCCTTTGACTGGGGGCCTATACACAAAAAACTAGATCGTAGCACTTTCTTTTTTGTGCACTAACTTAAATAAACTTTGATCGTATATCCAAATACAAAAAGGCCCAGGCAATGAATTGTGCAAATCCCTGCATAAAATTTTCTTTATCTTAAATGTTGTTTATCTAAAAAAATTAACAAAAGCAGACACTCACGGTAAAAATCATTAAAATATAGGGGGTCAGCTAGTAATAAAGACTCTAACAAGCTCTTGTTTTATTAAAATTTTATTTCTGTTATTTTTTTAAAAAAAATGAAAACTGAATCACAAATAAATTTAGCAGCCTCGGGTAAGAGGTTATGACGCACCCTGCTAAGTAGAGGTTTGATCTCAAGCATCATACTACGTCGCTTAAAATGTTTTAAGGTGATTCAAGTTTTCATCTTTCATACATTTAGGCTTGAAATAATAATAATAACTTGATCATAAACAAAAATGCTTACACAAGACTTAAGAATAGATGCTGCATTATGCTAACTTTAACACTTTCAAGGCAGGTTCCTTGTTTGAACGAGGAGTAATAATTTTGCAAAGGTCATTGAAAAATATGTTCGACAAAATGTAACCATAACAGCGCTCCATTTTGAGATTTTAATGTTCTGAAATCATAATCAGTATATTGGTTAGGGACTTCCTTCACAACATTAAACATATGTAGGAAAAAACAGTCCATTGATTATCTAAAGGAGTGTTCAGTCCCCCTAGCACAACATACTGATGAGAACTACCCAATAATGATGTTCATAACTCAACAAGTCCATAACATGTGTGATGAATTGGATATGCAGTATCATAGGATAACTGCTTCACCCTTTTACCCTGTTGACATTTGCAGTGCCATATCACCAAAATCTAATATTTTATCAATTCTCTTGTCACCAGGATTGCTAAAAACAGCCCGAAGTTGTCGTTTAATCGAACATCTGTACCAGGTCCCTTGACATTAAGAATTTTCCACCACATCAAAACAACCTTTATAAAATCGGCAGTGTCCTGTGTATCTTTCTTCACAACTGCTCATATCCAGATGGTTAACTAAAGCATGGTAGGTTCTTTCACTAAATACTCTAAGACAAGTAGATACACTTTGTCTTTCAATTGGCTTTGGAAACGCGGCAACTTCATTTAAATTCGACATTTTCACCAAAAGTCCTGATTCTATTTTGTAAACTTCTCTGAGGTGAGACCACTTTACAAGTTTTTTTATACCATTATCGAAAAAAATAAGTTCACCCATTGGTTCACTTAACCAGATATTCCGGATGTTTTTCAACAAATGGATAAATTCAAATAAAAAAAAAACACCTGTTTTTGTTAACCACGGTTTTCCAGGAACAGTATCGTACAATTTAAACGAAGCCTGGTTCTGTTCCCATCTGATATAATTACCTTTACTTGGCAACTTCAAAAGTTTTCTTTTGGCACAAAAGACTTTCTTTTAAAGAAAGGAATTAATTTGTCACCTTCAATAAAAGTGGACAGTAAATCAATAGCTGTAATTCGAGAGCTGGCCAAAGCACGTGTTAAATGTAGAGGTAGCAGAGCAGTTGGTAATTGGCTTAGCAGTATTCCCAGCCAGGCTGATCGAGGATGCTTTAGACGATTTCTCCCATTAACTTTAGCTGTTTAAAACCCTGTAGGCTTATGATGGACGCAAACAACTGTTTCTTTCGTTACATTTAAATTAGCGTTTAGGAAATCGCTACACAGATAACTTTTGATTTCCATCGTTTTTCTTTTTTTCAGGTCAATAATTTGTAGAACAACCAAACACACATCACTTCTTGCTCATATTAATAAAAAAAAAATTTAATTTAAAATTTGCCTCGATTATTCTTGCTAAATTTAAACTATACACTATTTAAAATAATTTGTTGAACAACCGAACACACAACACTTCACCATATTTAAAAAAATGGGATAGTACACATTAGACAAAATTGGAAACTCGCTATCATCGTCACAAACACGCGGCTCGTTTAATTAAGTTTCAAACCCATTTCACTCATTCCAAACCCGTTTCACTCATTCCAAACCCGTTTCATTCATTCCAAACCCGTTTCATTCATTCCAAACTCTTTTTTTGATGAAATGAAAATGTTAGATGTCATCAACGATTTTCCGTCATATATTTACATTCAAATCACCAAACAGGTATACGCCACGTTTTATTAGGACCAGAAGTTAGAAAAAAGCCTGAAAGATTTATCATATCACCCTGTGGATCTCATTTGTGGAACAAATTTGTTGTTTTGAATTAAAAACTTTCTGAAACAAAAAATTAACGACTTATACCTCTTCCTTTTGTAATGTAAAAATATTCTTTTAAAAATGCTACTTGTGTATTATAATAATGTTACATTAAAAGACTAATTTCAAACATATTCAGGCTGGAAGCCGGGTCTCGATGATAAGACGTAGCTAAAATGGTTTTCTACGAGTTGCCCGTGTCTTTGATTGGATTAAACATTATTTATTAAAAACTTTAAAGGACTTATTATTTTATTCATTATTTTTAATTTAATAACAACAATTTAATAACAACAATTTATATACTTTTTTGTGAAATGTTGTGTTTTGTAAAATTTCTTTTGATGCAGAAAATATATCACAACCTATCTATCTATCTATATGGGAGGAGAATAACCGACACTCATCTATTGTTGAGATCTTAAAAACTGTTTAAAATATAAATAATAATGGAAATAATCAGAGCATTTTCCTGTATCGAAAGAGAAAAGAAATCGGTACGAAATTGGAACTTTTTTTTTTACTAGCTAGTAAATTCTCAGTTTCAGGCCTCTTGACTCCTGTTTTTCTCTGCTAATACTTGTGACTGTCTGACTTCTGATAGGCCCCGAACTTGGAATATACTCATTGGAAAAAAAGAGGCCTTAAGAAAGTAATGTAAACAGTATATAATATATATGATGCAAAAGTTAGGAATTTAGTTAGGAAGCTCATGCTGGCTTCAGCAGTCCTAATGTTCGTGGTAAATTTTTTGAATGGTTTGACACAGAAATGAAAGCTCCAAATAAAAAATGCTAAACCTGAAAAGATTACATATTTATATGAATTAAAACTATAACTTCTCAAAAGGTAACCATTTTCATAAGTTTGCAAATTTGGTTAAAAGTATTCACCTTACTGATAGAGTAAAATTTAACTGGTCTCCTAAGGGTCGCTACCGTCTAGAGCAAATGTTAAATGCCTAAATCCATTCAAAGATGGCATGCCTACATGAAATGCTGTTTTGACAGTTTTGGAAATTTTTGTTGATAAAATGTTAAGATTTGTTGCTCGATATTTTACATATATCAAATTTATGGACATTCTGTCGATAACATAACGAACTCATTTTTTTTTAAAATTGTGAACAAAGTGAACTCTAAGTGTACTAACGTTGAAAGTAAATTTTGTATCTAAGGATATATTCAACATAGTACACCAAAAATATTTTCTTCATTATTTCCTGTTCAATGTAACTACCCTCTCCATCAGTCAGTGTGGTACCATTCACCGTCTTGCTCAATTTAAACTCTCTAACAATCATGTGACACTTGTTCAAGATAAGAGTCTTCAAAAAAACTTAGCTACATCATCAAAATTTCATTCACCTATAAAACTTACTGGACCTGAAAAGTTAAAATAAACAACACAAAATTACAGGATTGAAAATAACTTGAAAAAATGGCAACATCAATACTGCAAAGTTATGTTCTTGTTTCTGGTTCATTGGATATTGATCTTATTTATAGTGTTTCAGACACTGATACATTCAAATGCATCCATTTACGAAATTTTTTTGGGAAGAGCAAAAGAGCATAAACAAATTTCAAGTTAAAATGATAGATTCAATTGGCTTCGGAAAACATTTCTGCCACACTACGAAAATCGGTCAAGTTCAATTGAAGCCAAACCCGGTGGTCCATACAACTTGCAAACAAAGCTAGCATGTCAATTTCATGGCAGACGTACGAAGGTTTAAAAATGACAATGCACTCATCGGACGAGCTTATCCGGTACCTTTTACGTAATGTCTCAACCAAGAGATTTTTGCAAGATCTGCTTGAAAATTACTTAAACCAATCTCTCAAAGTGATGATGTATTCAATGATATCTGTGAATAAACTGTTTAAGTCGCAACCAACACACAGGTCATGAAATAAATAATTTGGCTTACTTGTTACATTCACTGCATTGTTTTTCAGATTGGATTGTCAACAATGCTGACCATCAGTCAAAGATTACGATATTTATCTTCTGCATTCTTCAAATTATACTTATTTAATAAAATTATGTTTTAGCTAGTTGTATACCTTAATAAAATTATATCAATTTCTGTGGAAACTTTTATAGATTGGAATTTTGGAAAAATCTAAGATAAATTAATTTTCTTGAAGAGAATTTCTGAAAAATTTCTCGGGAATTTTATTTTGCAAAAGAGCACATTTGGTTACTCTTTTTCCTTGGTTCGTACTTGTGACAACAAATCTCAAGTTAGAGTAAAATTTTAACCTGAATCCCAAATAAATTTAGCAGCCTCGGGTAAGAGGTTGACGCACCCTGCTAAGTAGAGATCTGATCTCAAGCATCACACTATGTCGCTTAAAATTTTTTGTGACTCAAATTTCACTCTTTCATTTATAAATATTACATAGAAAAACAAGCAGGAAAAAAATGTTAAAATTGTATTTTCATGAAAGACTCAAATGTTAAGAAACCTTCGCAAAAAAAAACCTTCACAAAATTCAACACTTTGCGGTTTTGCGGGAGAAAAATCAAATAAAAAATTTTTGCTCTGAGATAAATTAATAATAAATAAATATTATAATTATTAATTACTAAATAAAATTTCATGTGCGATTCAAAAATATATATATTTGATCCGGTGTTGATTAAGAGTACCGATAAATCAAAATAAAGTCTTGAGTTATTATTAGGCATCAGAGTCCATTGGCCATGGTTGCTAAATACCCTTCACCCCAGTGCTTTGGGTTTATTGGTTTAATCGCCCTCCCCAATGCCCAACATCATTATGGTATTTTCAGTTATCTAAATTCAGCAAATTTCTTCATTCCTCCTACTTTATATGGGCTAAGAACCTGTCACAAATTTATGTGGTCTACATTCCATAGAAATTAATTACATAAGAATGAAGTCATTATAAAATTTGCACATGACCAAAAAAAATTTTCAGGTAAAATTTATACACTGGCGTCTAGTATAAAAAAATTTCTTGCACAATTCGGAAAAAAATGTACAGAAATACGCAACATACACCATTTGCTGCAACTTGCTTAAAGGATTCATTTCAAGTATTCCAAATATCAACCAGAACAACAATGGGTATGATTTACAGCAAGACTTGGTTGCAGATTGTACAATGATCTTGATTTCATTTCGCTCTGATTAGAAGAGTAGTTATGACTGCCTTTACGAATCAGCTCTAGAATTTTCCTGACATCTTGCTTTCTTCCTGATTCTATTTCAAATGATTCAATACTCTGCCAATGGAGAAGTGATTTGATACTAGTGCCTTGAAATCACAGACAATATTTCAAATTTGTGCTAATGATCAGCTGTTGATTGCTGCTCTTAGTTATCTGTACAAAAGCCTTTTAAGTTCCACCCATCCAAAGGATGCTAAGTGACATGAAGTTTCAGGTAATTACAAGCCTTACGTCGATCTTTCCTCTTTCGAACAATCGTATCCTGTCTCAAACTTCTTGAATTTTACTAGATTGCACAATGATGAATAAATTTCCATAATTACGAAGTTTTTAGCTGCATTTTTAGCTCTTGAGTTATTTTAACACTGGCATACAGATGATTGAAATGCTCAGTTGGCTGCTCTGATTTGATAAAATTAAAAGTGGATTTATTTTTATAGCCTTTTTCTGATTGTGATCTTTTACAAAATCTGGTTCTGCCAGATAACTATGTCTTATTATAAACTAATGAAGACTAATCATTTTGTTACAGTTGTGAGCAACATCTAACTTTGTTTGACGTTCATTGATGTAGGTGTTTTGTCTTATTTTAATCAGTCATGCGTGCAAAGAGAAGCAATCTATTTTCATTTCCTATATATTTTAAGACTGCCTTTTAAGTTGGTCCAAAGATGTACGTTATCCAATTTAATTTCAACTTGGGTAATCAATTAATTAAATATAATATAAATATTACCTGCCAAATTTTATTTTACTTCAAATAGTACTTTGTTATCTTGTTTAAAATTAATAAATTTTTTTTAAAATTAAGCATTGCTAGCACTAAAGTTTTGTTTAGACTGTCAATGTTTTCTTTGACTGCCTGAAAAATGATTTGTTTTGAGTGATGTAAAGTTTTATAATTTGATTGTTTTATAACATATATAAAACAATATAATAGTACATTATTTTCCTGGTTAAGCTCGTAAGGATCAAAAAAGTAAACAGTGTGGGAGTCAATTACTTCAGTTTTAATATTAGAAAATCTAAGGATCATTTTATAAAGCAAAACTTCTGCCACTACTATTTGATAAAAAATTTCTAAGTGAGTCAAAAGTTTTGCCCCACACTATTACACGCACTTCCGCGCTATTACATTAAGTTCATAACTTTTTGACTAACCAAATAGCAAAAGTGAGGCAAAACTTCTGTTGCTCGTATTTAATAGTAAAAATAAATAGTAGAATAAAAAAACCAAACAGTTGAGGTTTCTTCAGATGAAAGCATGTATGGAAACTTTTTTATGAATTTCTGTCACGCATTTTCTACACAAGCTTTTCTAGCTTTTTAATTAAAACAAACAACAAGTATCAAGAAAAATACTTTTAAAGAGGATTCGGTAAGTATAATGTAACATATTTTCATTGATTTATGAACTGTATATATTTTAAAAATAATGTTTTGTCTGTTTATTTAATGCTCGTTATCATTTTGTTTTATATTTTAAGAAAATACATATATCATTTTTTTATCATGTTTAGTATGATTCAGAAAAAGGAAGTGAAGAAAGTCTAGAAACAAAAAAACAAGATGTGCAGAAAAACAAGACTCCAAAGTGAAAAGGACGAAAAGCTGTCTAGCCCGAACATTTTACGAATGACCTGGTAGATATTATAATCAATGAAGGCAAACTCAAAGAAAAACTTCTTTTGACAAACATTAAAAATACTAAAAACAGCGTGTATTATTATCAAGTCATTAATGAGTTGAAACACAAGTGCATAGAAAGACACGAAAATCATGACAGAAATTTAAACGATGTGTTGGAATTTGCAGAGAAGCTGCCCTAAAAGTAAAAATAGGGTCTGGGATTACAAGATTTCAGAAACACAAGGAGTATGGAAAATGGCTCAACACTATTTTGCCTGTTGTACCGTCAAAGAATTGTTGCAAAACAGAAAAATATTTAGAACCTGGGAAATTAATTGACAGCAACCTGGATGAACCAACAAACGAAAATAGTGAGACGCCAATCTGTTTAAAACCCACACAAAAGCAAAATAAGTTATTTGTACCAGTGCATGAAACAACCCGTAAAAAATCCGTAAAGATCGCAGCACTGAAAAATACATGACAAAAATAAGTTCTAGCGTGCGTTAAAGGATTTGATGTCGAATGACCCTACAAAAGAATTCCTATCATTCCTTAAAGAAGATTGTGATCGTCAATCAAGAAGAGACGACATGTTTTTTCAACTTCTTTCTACTCTAGTTAATAACACTAATCAGCGAGCACCGCCACCTTTTCCCCATCAGTTACGTGCGTCTGACAATCAACTGTATAAAATGCATAACAACAGATATAGCATGAGTACTAGCGTTCCTAACGATATCTCAAACACATTCTTACACTTAATTTTTTATTTAATCAATAGCTTAGTTTTTATATGAAGTATGTTTTGCATAGCATAGTATTTTGTATAGTACCAAGTACGTAATGTATGAAAAACAAAATATGAAAAAAATAAAAGGTTTGACAATTACGAAAGTATAAAACAATGTTTTTAAACGATTTCTTTTTCTTCCAAGAATTCTCTGCAAATTGCATTTCTAACTTTTGTTCCAGCTGTACTTCCAAGTTCAAAGTTCCTTACTCTGGATTAGATCTTGCGCCTCATCTCAGACTCGCTTTTTGTTTAAACTCTGGTCAATTCTTAAATCAAATGACAGTGGCAAAGAATCACCTTGAATAATGTACGTAAAACAACACATGCCAAACCCATGGCTTTAACATTTTATGGCTTTCACATCGTCTCTGCAAAACTCAAAAATGACTTTTCAACTTCCCAAAGACACATTCAGAGACTATCATTACTTGACTGAATCGGCGGTTGAAGTACCGCTTTTCTTCTGAAGGTGTGGCATCACCATACCATTTTACTAGTCATGTTTGTTGTAAAGTGAATGCCCCATTTCCTACTAATATCATAGGTGGAACTTCAATACCACTACATATTTGGATTTTATCGGAATAACATTTCCATTAAGTATGTTTTCCCAGAGACTACTTGTTTGAAAATATGTGGAATCGTGGATATTTCCCGCGGTTCCAAGACATTCCCACATAAATCTATATTTAGCATCAGTTAAAGAATAAAATTTTTATAATACTGCTTCATGCTTTGTTTGCCGCCATTTGGAAATTTTATCTGCAAGTGTGAGCCATCTATTCCACAAAATGTATATTAAAATACACATAATGCATAACTGCCATTCTTCCTCCGTATCAAGCATACTTGTTTGGAAATCGTCAAAAGTTCTGGGGAAACGTTTATCAACAACATCCACTCACAAAGTTTCAACGATTTCTTCACATACTTCAAATACAATTCAACAAACTGTGGATTTCGCTATTCCACACATTTCACCAATTGTATAAAAATAATCTCCTCTTGTCCATCATTTCTTTCAGCTCTTCTAAATCGATGCGCTCTTGGTTTTGGCAAACTGAAAATAATGATTTGAGCTTGTTGAGTATGTATTAACGTTAACGGTTACATTATTCTGCTTTTTCGGATTTAAATTATATTAGAGATAACTGCAAGTAGTTGTTTTTTTCTTTTCGATTGTTGATATTGTTGTTTTTAATATAATTTTTCTTTTTTGTATAAGCATCCATATTTCTTTTCTTTTGAGTTTTGGCTAGTGCAATATTTTCGTTTTTAAAAAAAGCCGTGGTCAAACTAACCACATAAATTATCAGTATTATCATGTTTATTTTCTTGTTGCTTAAAATACACTCTACAGTGGCATCCACCGCGGTTGTTTTTTGTCTATTAAGCTTAGAGTGGCAACAACACGTATAAAGCCAAGGTTGATATCTTTCTTTCACTTCTGGCTAACTAAATACAATAAATACGAGCGGCAGAAGTTTCACCTTATAAAAGTGATCGTAATTCTTCCTCTAAAAATTTAATTTATTTAAATATTTTTTTGACTGAGAAAAGTTACTCCACAGATTAAAGTTGTCTCTCAAATTGCATCAACTATAAGCACCCTTTAATAACAAAAAGATAAAATGGTTCATGTATTAACTAACAAATGAATGTGTGTTTATTAATAAACATGACAATAACAAAAAATAAGCATGAATAATTTTTATCTTTTAAGGACGGTTGCACACCATTTAAAAAATCCAAAAATGCTAAAACTAAAGCTTTTAGAAATACTTCTACATGAATAAATGAAGAGTTGTGAACTTACATAGATTTTTTAGGAGTATAATAGGGAAAATAAAACAAAAATATACGAACCAGGAATTTGACGGTACAATGAAATGAAAGGAAATAAATATAGAGCAGCCTTACTACACTGGAATAACAACTGATATTTTGAGTTAGTATTCATATTTATTTGTTAAACTCCAATCTGTAGTACACTATAAGAAACTGACATAACTGTAAAATTGTACATTAAACATAATTTAGAAAATCATTAGAACAAAGGTTATGCCAATTAAAATCTAAAATAACAAAAAAATGATTTAAATAATTGCAAAAGCACTGTTTCTTTAGGTAAAAAGCGTTGATAACTGTCTGTTTCCAAGCAACAACAATTTACAGTAAATTTCTATATGAGTAAAATGCTATAGTCATTTACCAAAGCTGAGTTTGGATAAGTTGCCAAAAACATATAATTTTGCTAAATTCGTTTAAAAAAAGGGTTATTAACGGCTTGTTATTAAGAAAAAAAAAAAAAAAAAAAAAAATGGTATATGCATGGCTACATATGGTAATGTAATAATGTCTTTAATAGTAACTTACATAGAAAATTACATAAAACAAATTTGGAGGAAAGTATGTAGTACAGAATTTAGGTTTCTTTCAAATTTGCTTAAAATGTTTAACGTTAAAACACTTTTGCGTAAGTGAGATAAAAACACCAATGAGATTTCAAACCTGTTAATTAACACAGATCAAATTTTTATGCTTTTGGCGACTTCATTTGCTGAACAGACAATATAATTTCAATGGGACACAAGCATTTGATAAGGTTTAAAAAACCACTATATTTACTCCTTTAAAAAATTTGAGAATGTAATTGATAATAATTTATGTTAATGTAATTTACAGGCTTAAAAAGTCAT
>JAUZNK010002691.1:0-11317 GCA_035046665.1 Euphysa ruthae | reverse complement strand
TACCTATATATTGGTAGCTATGCTCTAGTTAATTTTGGGCATAGCTACCACTATAGCTTGTATTCTCGAATGATTCACGACATAAGTGCTAACACTTTCTTGAAGAGCTCTTTTAACTGGTCCAAGCTCTCGCTTTCCCATTACAATGATGTCACAATCTAATTTTAATGATATCTCACAGATTTTATGCCCTGGATTTCCAAGGCATTCTTCTAACAAAACTTCTACGTTTATGTTAAAATTTTCACACTGTCTTTCCAATCTTCTCAAAATGTTTTCGCTCTTTATCCGTGTTTCTTCGATTTTTTTTTTATAATTCTTATTTATAATTGGTGTTCTTCGAAACATTAGGTCCGTATTTGGTATTGAAGGTACTGTTGAAATGTGTAGTAGGTAAAGTTTATCTTCATTTTTATGGTAATTCTCGATGTACCAGCTAAATGCATGCTCGTTTGTCACACTTCCATCTGCAGCAAAAAGATTTCGTCTCATATCTTCTTATTATCAAAAAATATATTTTTTTTTTTATAAAACAAAAAATACATATATCAAATCATAAGTTAAAGATAATTTAAAAATTATTTCATTGTTTTTATTTCATGTAAGTCTCAATACTAAACTTAATCCACGCTGTTACGAATTACATAATATTATTGTTATCCACCCTTGGTTTAAGGTATGCAAACCTCTTAGAGATAGCTTCACTAATCAAACTAAAGAAAAACATAGAGAACAGAAAATGCACGCCTTATAAAAAGAGATCTAAAATTAGATTCATAAGTATAAATTGAATTAAGAATTTATTAATTCGTTAAATCCTTAATTTCGCTGAACATAAATTTAAGCGAAATATGCAAAATAGCCTTTCTTTAAAGTTTCTTATTCCTGCGTTTCTCTCGCGCTTGTCTCGTATCTCATATGACAGATATTTTGTATTTACAATGTAGCTATAGTTTACTTAATCGGAATTAACAAAATTTTTCCTCTATAGATGTCAATAGGGTGTAAATAGGGTCAATCCAGATTTATATGAATATATTTGATATATTAATCCGAAAATATATTACGCATTTAAAAATAATTTGAATCAAAAAACATTTCAAATCCAAAATAAGTTTGCAGATCAATAAATCTATAACTCGGCATTGTAGTGCTGTATGTACGTTTGGTGTCCGCAGATATTTCAATGAAGTACACTGCGGCTCCTCTTGAGTTCACTGCGGCTCCTCTTGATTGAAAGAAAGAATTTGCGTTCATTGTGCAAAGGATAAATTATAATACTGCAATCAACACATGAAGCTGTTTTAAAATGGTAAGAAATAAAATTGTTCGTTAAAAAAAAAAAAAACATACTTGAATAGACTGAATGTGTTCTAAAAAATGTTGGTGATCATTCGTGAAAAAGATAAAACGTTTTGTGGATAGGTAGGGCGGCTAACCGCGTTTAAATATTTTTCGAGATGCTAGGAAAAAAACATCGTTGTTAAAAATTTTTTTTTTAATTTTAAGCCTTCTAGTGAAAGCTTCGTAAGCCAAAATTTTTTTTTTATAATTGAATTTATTCGTATAATCTAGTTTTGATGAGAAAGAGGCTTGTTTACATCAAAGAGCTTTAACCATAAATCAATATTCAAAATAAAATTGAGCTTTCCGCTTTCCTCAAAAGAGCGGGTTATGTTTTTAAAGGGAAAAAAATAGCGTTAATGGTTTGACTCAAGATAAATGAGGAAGAAAACAAAAATTTTGAACTTGTTGAACGCCTCAATTACGTATTAATCAATTCCGTATTAATCAATTACGTATTAATCAATTACGTATTAATACAAATCATTAACTTAAAATTCTGAAAATTACAAAATAATTGTTTCATTAAAAAAAAAAAAAAAAAAAAGAAAAAAAAAGCCAATTAAAACAAATGTTTGTCGCCATATTGAAACTGAAATAAAACGAAAATTAAAGCAAGGTGGCTTCATGTTAAAATTATGAATACTTTCATTCACGAAGATATTGCTGATAAAGTTGTTTCTGTTTTATTTTAATTGTTTTTAGTTTTAATTTTAAATTCTGTCTAACGCTATACAAATTTTTAATTTTGTTGTATAAAGTAATGTGATGTGATGCAAAGCATTCAGTAATGTGATGCAAAGCATTCAGTAATGTGATGCAAAGGAAAAAACGAAATTTGTTTTTTCTTAATTGAAATATTATTCTTTGAAAAATCTGCAGAATTGTAAAATCTTATGCAAACAAAAAAAGTTGCTTATCACACTTGCTGCTATTACACTTCATAAATGGCTGCAGGAAGACCCTTGATTAATTTAATTTTTTACAAAGAGTCTGCTGTTTTTTTGGGTATCTAGGACGAACACTTTGACTTTTGTTGCTAGTACTCATAGAACAGTAACATTACCTTCTTTTTGAAATAGCACCAGTCCTTAAGGTCATATTGCAAAAGGGAATCTGCGACAACTTTCCCAAATAAATTGGCTTGTTTGGAAGAGTCGTTGTATGCATTAATATCAAGAGAAGCATAAGAGAGCTATATATCAGGTGTAACATCAAAAAAATTCCATTTGATTAAAAATTTCTATAGAGAGCACAATATATCTCAAGAACCTGAACCTAAGACATTAGAACAAATTTTCTTAATTTTTCTGTCTTATATGCTACAACGGGCGTTTCAAATCATCTTTTCAAAACTTTTCTTCAAACTGGTCAACCAATTTTCCAATAAAGAATCCCTAAAGCTGCTATCAGCAAGGTAGTGGTTCCACAAGCCTGCATATGATTTTAAAAAGTCAATTAACGTTTCTTTCTTTTCCGAATGAAATTTTTTTTTCTTTTGTTAAAAAAGACAGCTGATCAAAAAGTTTATACTTCTTCGACTCTTTGTTAAAAGCTGTTTGGAGAGTATGAATGTTTTTATCCAAGATATTTGCTGAAAACTTTCCATCGATGAGTTTTACCAAGATTATTTTTACCGCTGTCTTCTCTTCCTTATTTCGAAAACAAATCAGAGTGCTTGATTATCTTCATAGAAGTTTATTAAAATTGTCTTTTCCCCATGGTTGGGCTGTGCGTAGAAATTTTTGAAATTTGCTTTACATAGATTGCCTGTTATAGGTCTTTGTTCGTTTTCTTGCTACCAAAAATCCACGTTTTACATAAGCGATATTACGGAATAATCAAGCATAAATGTTGAAGATGGCATGTTTGAAAATTAACATTTTATGGTATACTATCATGCGAATGAGTGGCTCAGATCGTTGGAAAAGGCACTTGGCAGGGAGAACAACTCAAAAAACTGAACAAATAATCAATATAACAAAGTTTAAAAAATATAGCAAGTTTAAGAAGATCAGTTGTCCGCAGTGTTTTTAGCGTTCAATATATTCTTGAGAAGCAAACATTGTGGGTAGTCTATAGCGAAAATATCAAGAACTATTTCAAATTCAATATCTATTTCTCTATGAATGTTCATCAAAACTAAGCTAGAAAAACAATCTTGTCCACTTGTTGAACGCAAGTAAGTTTTGATCATTCTCAGTTTTGAAATTGACCGTTCACAACAATTCGAAGAAGAATGAACTACGGCGACAAGGCAAAGAATGACGCGAATATTCGGAAACCATTTCCGTTCACTTAATTGGACCAAAATTCTGGTTATTGTATCTGGCATCGATCGTTTTTTAGACTGCTCCATTACGCCGCCCACTGGAATCTCAATTAAAAGTTTATTAAGCATTGGAATCGTTCAGGCACATTTGCAATACTCCTCAGGGTGTTCACTAGTATAGTTATTGTAAATTTTTTGCTTCCCATTTATCCTTGGAAGAGATGGCTGTGTTTTTAGAATATCTCGTAAAAAATTAACAGCCTCTGTATGCCATTCTTTATATTTAACATCAATACGCTATTTACATTCTTCTAAAGAGGCGAGTACAAGGTCAACCAACAGATAGACATCAAACTGGACATTTTGAAGCTCAAGTGTTATCGGTAAGGTATATGAAATGATGTGGCGGACGATGATAAGGTGTACTGCGAAGGCGAAAGATTTAAGGCTGAAAACCGTTCGCATCTGATCAAGCTTCTCTAGCTTAGCTGCAGTGGAGGTTTTCTGAAATTATATTTAACGCGGTTAATATAGGCATAATCTTTGAACCCAGCTTTTTTTGCACGGATTTAACATTTTTTCCCTTCTTTCGCCAACAAATGAGTCCTTAATCTGTTCTTTTAACAGCCGGTGTTTTTTGACAAAAGCTAGAAGTTTTCGGAAAGTCTCCCAATAGCGTCCATAATTTTTTGAACACCGTGACTATTGCTTGTTGATGCCACGAATAAGATCAAAGCGGTGTGGCGCACAGTGGAAGTATAAGGCTTTGGGGTTATTTTTGCGGGATTTAATTTTTGTGGAATATATTTTTGCGGAATTTATTTTTGCGGATTTGACAATATTCCAACAACTTAATAAAAAAGAATATCATATAAAAAAAAAATGTATAGCCATTCTGTTATATTACTATGAATAGATGTTAATAGCAGCAATAAATAAAAGAAAATTATAATAAAATAAAAATGAAAGGAACATATCTGAAAATATAAACTAAAGAAATAAGGAAATGAATTCTGACAAAAGAAACAAACATTTTTGGGTTAAACGGCTATAAAGTGCTTTTGAAAAAAGTTTCTTTGATCGCTTATATTCTGGGTCAGTTCTGCATAAATGGTACTGTAAGATTATAGATAGAGGATCCTTTAACAACGGTATTGAACAAGGATTGAGATTGTTAAGCATTTGAAATACAAATGGTTGATTCATCATTGATTCATCTGAAATCAATAAAGATAAAGGGAAAATGGCAAATTCCCGGAAAGCTTGCCGCTCATTTGATGTTGTCAATGGCCAATTTATGTATAAAAAGACAAGTCAGGTATATTTTTGGTAAACTGTAACTAAAGTTATAAGAATAGAAATTCCTTGAGGCTTAACAACCATTTTACTTTTACAAACAATGCATAAAGAATAATATCTTCTACATACATATTAAGCAACACTTCTTTTTTTTTAATAAGAAACCTAGCGAAAGACCTGGTTCTAAAAGTTTCTTATTTTCAGTGCTGAAATGCCATGTTTTTATATATTTTGGGTTTCTTAAATATTTTCCCAAAAATAAAAGTTCCTTATCAAATCTGGTGTAGTATCAAAATTGTCAAATACAATTCAAACTCTCAAAAAAAGTTAACGATCGAGTTGCATACGTAGATTAAAAACAAAGAACATCGACGCTTTATTTTCGCTTTATTATAAAAAAATTTATTAGTTTTATAAATAAATCCCTTCTTTTTTGATGGAATAAAAAGCTACAACAAGTTTCTTATCTTAAAATTAGTCATAACAGCGTAGTATTAAAGTTTTCTTAATTTTTGGAGGCTCTAATTATAGGTTTCTTATATAAATAAAGTGTGTGTTACTTTTTTTAATTCAGTATATGGTAGTGAACATTTGTGCCAAGTATCATGCTTCATCATAATTTTTACGATCATACTGAAATCTCAAATTTTATTAAAAAGGTTGTTCATTTCTTCGAAAGAGAGGCAACAAATGATCCTGCATGATATGCATGTTGAACTGGGTGACGACTCTATGGCCAAGGCAATGGTTTCTCACCGTGAAAGGGATGCAACGCACCAAAAAATTTCCACTAGATTTTTGTGTCACAACATAAAAGGCGATGTTGACGAGTTCATCAAAAGGTATGATCAATACCAAAAGCGTGGAAAAGTCAAGAAAGTGTCAACAGAGCTCAACAGCATTCCAGTCAAATGCGAAGTAATGGAACAAATAGGTGTGGATGTTTGTAATCTATCTGAGATTGGCTGGTTAAACATTTAATTGCTTGTATAGACTATATTTCATAATAGTCAGAGGTGAAACCTGTTAAAAATAAAACAGCTTTTTTAGTTGCGCAATTCTTATATGAAATCTTATGTCGCCATGATTGCACCAAAATACAAATCAATGATCAAGGGAGGGAGTTTATTAATGAAGTGAGCAAAAATCTACATAAAAATGACTGGCACTAAACAACGACTGACTTCCTCGTATCATCCACAATACAATGAGTTATGCGAACGTCAAAGTCGAACTATCAAAGACTCATTGGTAAAAGTTCTTGATCAGAATACCACTGATTAGCCATATAATTCCGAAGGAATCTTGTTTGTACATAGAGTTAACAAACACACTTCTACAAAATATTCACCCTTCTTCCTTATGTGTAATTGAAAACCTATTTTACTCAAGTATAATTTGACCAATGATGGAGATAAAAGTGACGAACCTTTTTACAAGGAGACATTTGCTGCCATTCTTAATACTGTGATCACCATTAGAGAAGAAGTTAATCAAAATGCGGTAAAAAATATTGCACAGCAACAACAACAACGCGATTACAATCGACGTCTTGTGCAAAACACAATCAAGGTTGGCGAAAAAGTGCTTCTGAAAAATCAAAAAAAGGAAGATAGAAAAGGTGCCACATTTACTTTCAAGTGTCTTGGTCCATGGGTGGTTGATGCAATATCAAATAAGAATCTTTGCACTTTGACTAACAAAGAAGGAAGGCAAAACAAAATAAAGTATAATTTCTTTCTACTGAAAGAATACACGGATCCAACTTCTCTTTCGGAAGAAAAGAACATTGTGGTGAATGATGAAGAATCCGCCATTGATGAAAAAATTGATTCTTCTTCTACAGTGAACCAGCAACCTCATGTTAATGAAGAAATCTGTTCTTCCACGCCAATCGATCAGGAGCCTCCTGTTAATGAAAGATTCGATTCCTTTACTCCAAGCGATAAGCAACTTCTTAACCTGCCTCTTGAAATCTTGGAAATGATCTTGATTGATGCAGTGATAAACTCCAAGAACGTAGCAGAAACTTATCCATATCACGTAACTGCTCAAGTTTTAATGAGATAGTACAAAAAAAAAGAATTTTTTCATCCCTATATCTACATTAAATTTCCAGATGGTGTATTAGAGGGTTTACCTCGATGGAACAATATCACAAAAGTGAGTGTTCGAAAACTAATAAAAATGTTTGGCCACTTATCTAAAATTATCGATGTTATCATTCCTCACAGAAATTTTTCATGGTTTATAGTCGAACGTAGCTACTGGAAATCCTTTGCAGAGGTAATCTCAGTTGAAAATGAAAGAACGGAAGTTGATCAGTGCAAAGACAATTTTTGGATAAAAATTGATCTTTATCACCTGCAAATAAAGGACGAGCAAATTCTTCAACCACCTACTTCATGGTTAAACTATCGAATCATGGATGTCGCGCAAAAAATTGATTAGTAAAGAGCTAAGTGCTAATTCCGATTACCATCAGTACTAAATGTACAAAAGCGAGGACAAACACAATTCGCTTGGTTACTAACCAGCATATCCAATAAAGATTTGCGACAGCTTTAATAAAATAACTACAAGTCGTGTCTACAAAAAGTGTATCAATGCTTTGTACAGAAAGTGTAATGATTCAATGATCAAATTTCTTCCTGTACGAAAAACTGGATGGACATAACTGTGGTCCTTTTGCTGCAGCCTTTGCTGAAGAAATTTTCGAACAATCATGGAAATGTAATGAGCTGGATTCATATGATCTTCTACAGATGTAAGAAGTCTCAACAAAGATTAACATTCTCATGTGATGTAAATGACAAACCAACAGCACGATACAAGCAGTTACCATCAGCAATAACCCTAAAAGTAAAAGAAACGTTATTGTGATGCAAAAGATAAGTGGCCTTTGTGTAGATTTTAACCTCTATATAGCTACATTTTTACAAAAAATAATGAACCAACTATACTAGGCAAAATATATTTACAAGGGATGTTGCTACTACATTAATGCCCAGACGTTTCTATCGATAAATTTTTGCGAAAAAATGTTTCGGAAAGATTTTCAAAATTTTGGTCAAAACTTAAAAATTAAAAAAAGCAATTAAAGACACACCCCAGATATTTTTGAGTGAGTGAAACACCGCAATGATAAATGATAAGCGACGACATTGCTTCTATAAATAATTGTTTAAATGCTCGCGAAACCGTAGAAGATAAAATTTCTGAAAAATGAACAATTTCAAAATTATTTATTTTGCAAAAAAAAGGTGTGCGAATTCCCGACTTTCACAACCCCTTTACCCGCCCCTGAAAATTATTCTAATCCAGTTTAAGCCTTGTGCTATAAATAAAATATTAGTGTCAGTTTAAAACATATATGATTATCAATTACATTTTTTTCTCTATGTTTTGATTTTAATTAATTTATGGTTTTAATTTTTAAGGACTCCAGCAAAATAATGTTTTGGAAATACGAACTAGATTGTGAACAAACATTTAGTTTAATAACAAATATTTATTAAAACAATATTTATTCATTTAACTTCATGCCACCCAGCGATTACCTCTTTTTCTGGGTGTGGAAGTTTCTATTGACAATTTTTCACGTCTTAAAACAAAAGTATAAAATTCAGTTCAACAGACTTTTAGTAATCTATCTTCGTGTTTTTGATGCAAATCTGCAAAAATTAATCCGAAAAATTTAATTCTCCCAAACTTAAATGACAGAATACTAAGTCATATTTTATATAAAGTTAATTATAAAATGGCTGAGCCGTTTAAACTATCAAATAAAAAAAAAATACAAATAGAGGTAGGGATCCTTCTTGATAAAGTCAGATTGGATGAAATTGCATGGTGAAATGGATCTGGGCCTTATCCTTAAAAGGTTGGAACAATTAATAATACTACTAGGTCAGTCGAATGTGTCTCTCTTATGTTTACGTCGACTTTCTGTTTTATCAAAAATACTGAATGACAATGGTTCAACAACGAAAAAGCTTTTAAAAGGTAAAACCGAACTTTTATAAGATCAATATGATACAATATTTGGAAGCGATTTTACAAAAATTGTTGCAGATTCTATCAAGTCAAAAAAGCAAATGAATGAGCAACTTCAAAACTTGGAATAGGGCAGAAGTAATCATCAACCACAACCCATTTCTAAGAAGCCCTCAACCATCCATTAGGGGCCGAGGGCATTATCACAACAACAACGTAAATTACTCAAGAAAAACCGATGATCATTAAGTAAAACAGTGACAAAAACCAACCAAAAAATGTGGTTACAACAGAGGTAATAAATCCCATGTTACTTTTAAAAAAAAACTCATATCTCAGCATCTAACATTGGAAAAACATCCAAATGTACACCCACTGGTAAAACAATTGTTTCCAAAACAAATTCAAAACCTTCGATTAGCAGAAAGAGTACATTTTTTTCTAAAAAGTCTACAAAAAGTGACCTATGATCCAAACATACTCTCAACGGTTGAGGGTTGCAAAATAAATTTTTTAGCAACAATTGGCCAAAACAAATTAAAGGAACAATCTCTAACCTTAACAGAGAGCCAAATGATAGATGGAGAGATACAGGAAATGTTGAACAAAGGTGCCATAAAGAATGTAGAGCCTTGTCAAAATCAAAGGAGGTGGGGTTGGGAGGTTGGACCGTCCAGTAATAAATCTGAAATCTCTAAACAAATTTGTAGATTACCAGCATTTCATAATGGAGGGTTTGCACCTCTTAAAAGAACTTTTGTCACAAGGAGATTATATCAGCAAACTGGATCTCATGGATGTATAATTTTGCATTCCATTACATAAAAAATCCAGAAAATATGGGCAGGTTCCCTCTACCAGTTTTTCTGGCTATGTTTTGGCCTACGTCCAGGGCTTTTACGAAACTAAATGATAGGATTGATTGTCTTTCTGAACGATTCCATAATTCTGGGGTAGTCATTGGAGGAAACATCAATGGCAAGGGACACCACTCAGTACCTGTTACAGAATCTGGGTTATGTAATCAATTCCAAAAAATCGATTTTACAGCCAGCCAGGAACTAGAATTTTCGAGCATGATTATAAATTCTTCAGAGATGACAATCACTGTGCCTGTCAAAAACAAGAAAAAAATGATCAGATCATGCAGATATCTCATGACAAAATAAAAAAACTACTGTCAGGGAGATGTCAAATATGCGAAATGGATCCATGTGTGATTGAAACATTAGATGAATATTTACTAAAATCTAAGGAATGGAGGAGTTAAACTGGTTCTCATCAATTATTAATCAGCTATGTTAAACCTCACAAGGAGATTTCAGTTACTACTGTGTAGGTTGGTTTAAAGTATTACGTGTAGAGCTGGTAGAGATGCTTAAAGCCTACTCTACACGATTAGCTTTTTCTTCGAAATTTTTTCGTCAGGGTTATCTTTAAGTGAAAACTTAATATCAGGAAACTTGTCCAACGCTAGAACATTCGAGACATTTCGCATCAAAGTTATTGCAAAAAATGTGGAGGAAAACTATCAAAATTCAGTGCTAGAAAATATTTAGTGATTATACCACAGCTTTGAACGATCAATAAAAAACAGAGTGAGGTTTTATGAAATAAAATTCACGAATTTTGTGTGATTCGTGTAATTTTATGATTAAAATTGGAAGAAAGAAAAGATCTAACACTCCCTCCCACACCGTAGCGTAATTCGTGAATTTTATTTAAACGTTGAGCAAAAGAATTATTAACATTCCATTGGAATGTGTACATCAAATTGTTCGAACATTTAATTTCGTGTCTTTAAACAAAGGCATGCTTTTCATACTGTAAGTTAAATTTAAACTCGTTTTAAATTGAAATATATTTTTAATTAAAAACAACATTTTAATTTCACTGATTCTACGACAATTCTCCGCCAGCAATTCTTCGGCGACAATTCTCCGGCGGCATTTCGCGGCCAGACGATTCTCCGGTGTACAACTCGCCGTGAAACAACTCTACGTCAGAAATCTTTTTCTCTTTATTTTATACGGAAATAGGTAAAATTGTAAATAAAATTCCCAATTGAAACAACCCAGGGAGTGTCATAGAAAAAAAATTTCGAAAACGTTCAGATTTTATGATTTTATTTTTTTTTATATTTTTTTAATTTAAAGTCCAAAAAAGTGACTAAAATTATTTAATCTGATTAAATTTTTTTTTTTCGTATGAAAGTTTATAATCTGCCTTCTTTCTCTTGCAATTTTGTAAAAATTATTCATATTAAATTATTGTGATGTAAATAAAACAAAAGACATTATTTAAATTCAGTATATAGTAAACATTTCTGTTATCAATAGTTCTGTTACCAAGAAAACTTAAATGCAATAAGGGTCGAAAGCCCAATGTTTGTGGAAGGCAAACCTA
>JAUZNK010002690.1:0-11317 GCA_035046665.1 Euphysa ruthae | reverse complement strand
ATAAATAAATAAGATATAAAGCAGTGATGTGATAAAATGAAATATAATTAATATAAAGCAGTGAGGTTTTCTTGTATTTAGAATAGATCTAAAGTTGGTTATTGAAGTTGTGTTTTTGTATGCAGAATTAAAAAAACTGAAAATGTAATAAAAATGAAGTTAAATTTTCCTTAATTACTCTTATGAATATAAGTTGTTCTTTGAAATTTGAAGAATACTTTGTGTTATATGTATCCAAAGTATGCAATCAATAATAATAAGATTTAATAACACATCACGTAAAAGTGATTCTCAAATTAGAGGTATGTTGTTTAAGTAAAACCTAGAAAGGCTGAAAATTTTTAACTTGTTGGTTTCAAATCATCCACACCACACTATATTACAGTATTGCTTACCACAAGCCCTTTGTGCTTAGAGAATGTCATAGGCTAATGATTACAATTGCCCCAAGAATATTCTTTAGATCTGCTACTGAAATGTTAGTTACTCATTTTCCCCTTCAAAATATCTTTTCTAAACCATGCACAAAATCTTGAACTACCAAATTTTTGCCATCTTTCTTCTATCTAAACATGCTATTGTTTTCCCCAAAACCAGAATTTACTATTTCACTCGGATATGTTTTTATGGTCTGTTATGAAGATTCCAACAGGAAAAATTTCTTAGGAAGTGGCTGCTTGAAAATATCAAATGTGAATGTATATACTTTCTCAACAGTGAGGAAATTAGCAGCATCATTTGTGGTAAGATCTTTGTATAGTTGGTCAAAAGCAAACAAAAGTAGTCAATAAGTTGTGTCCTTGTACATCAACAGCTATGCTATGGAAGGGTTATATAAATATTTAATATATATAATATATATACAAATATTTATAATGAGAATTTATACTTAGGATGATTCAATTAAACAGCAAAAGTTTTTTTATCAGCCAGAGGTATGTTAGTCAAAAAGTGGCAAGATGAATATGTTGCATGAGCTACTTTTTAAGATTGGCAAACTGTTTACAATATAAATCAACTTGAGCCAAGTAGTTATAATTTTTAAATGCACCTAATTTTATTCAATCAACCTCACCAAACGTTTGATTTTGAACATATGTTCCCATGATAATTCTACATCTACATAAAATTATCTACAATTTGGTATATCATATTTCTATATTTGAAGGTATTCATTTTTGACCCCTACCAGGGGTGGGGGGATTCAGGCCAGGGGCTGACAGAAATGAGCCCTTGGGAGTCCTTAAAAGGTAGTCTTGACCAAAAAAAATTCTATTTCTCTTTTGTTTTATGTTATTTGGCAACTTTTGAGCATATTTCTTAAAAAAAAATTGCGGAACATTTTAATCTGTTTCAGGAGGACTGCCATAATTTTTACTAGAATTTAAATAGATTTTTGATTTATTATTTGTAATGTTGTTATATGTTAAAGCATTGAGATTGTGGCTCTATGATTCTAAATGTTTTCAAAACCGGTGTATGTCTGGCAGGCTTTTTAACAGGATAATGAAGTTATTGAACGGCGTTAACCAGCAAAAAAACAGCAGTAATAATTTAAAAATGTTCCATCTGATTTTATGTATGGCTTTAAAAGATTTTTTGTTACAATTAAATCAAGCGGTTTTAGGATTATTTGGTTTTAGATAAGTTTTTTTTTTCTCATTGGAAACGATAAAAAGATTATCTTTGACAAAATCCACCTTTTTTAATATTTATGTATTTAACCTAAATTAAAAAGTTAAAAAAAAAAAGAAAAAAATGTTTTGTAAAAAATCTTACCTGTAAGGACTTGCCAAGTGCATGCATAAAGTTAAAACAAGAGAGCATCTCTGTCATTTTAAGAAAGTTAATAGTAGATTTAGTGACCATTGGTCTATTAGCATAGGCATTAACTAAAATTTAAAGTGTTAATATTTTGTGTTGAATACCTTTTAAACTCATCAGAGAAATAACTGCCTTGTAAGAGAGGTTATCTTAAGTACACACGATAAAATGTAGAAACATTGAAATTTTTCTTGAAAAGCTTGAGTTTTTTTCTCATATTTTTCAGAGTTACATAAAGAAAGAAAAACTTTCCAGCTTTTCAGCTTTCATGTAATAAACCTTTCTTGATGAAAAACACGAGTTTTAAATATTTTAAACAAAATACACAGTTTTTACCTATAATAAAAGTTATTGAGAAAATTTTGCATCATATATTGCTTGGACAGTTCTATATAAGCTTTACTGATATTTTTCTGTTTATTTTTTTTAGAAGACAATGTATCTGATTTACCAAAAACAAAATTGTCACGAGCTGGTAAGCTGTCAAAAAGATTGTCGCAGACATTTAGATCAAGTAAATCAATTATTGTATTTGGCCTTTTGTCTAAAATTCACTGATTTTGTTCTGTCTATTTTTTGGAGGGATGATGTTAGAAGATATTTTTTTCTCATTTTCGTGATAGCAGCCGTCACTTACACACTAGCCATAGTTTTAATAATACAGTTTTAATAATAATGCCCCATTAGCTGGGGTAGTTGGTTAGTTAAGGTTGACCTAAGGAAGTTTCCAGTCAGAAATTTCAATTTTCATGAGGCTTATTTATATGTTCTTTGCTCAACATGAAAGTTTAACACCACTGTTAATGATAGAAGTAGCCCATTGAACATGGTCGTCAAAGCGATTTCAAACCTGTACACAGTGACATTTTCCAGAAAAGTGGGTTATATATATTCTAATATACATAGATCTATATTTAATATTTAATAATTTCCCAACCAAGCGTGCCATTATGGCGAGACTCAAGCAGTGACATTTAGGTGCATATACGCTAATGATTAGTTGAAGCGATTGATCTCTAAATTGAGCTTTTTTATGATAGAATGGTGGGCTTCTTTATGCCCTCTCTCGACCAGTTCCTTTTTTGTGGCCTCGTCAAGCTCTATGGTTTTTTTCTGTACCCTTGACCATACTTCTTTATTCATAGCATGGTATTTCCGCACTTCTAAAACCAACTGAAACTCGTCTTGACTTATGATGCCATATTCAAGCGCCTTGCTGACTAGGTCTGCAATTGAATTGAGCTTCCTCTCTATGAGAACGCGGATCTGGTCATGTTTTTCAGCTTTTATTCTTAGCTGAAAAGCTTTGTGTCAGCACTCATGCGTCCACACGGGGCAGCATAGCCATGATGATTGTAATGACTGGTTCTGTGATCACGATTGTTAAAAGACTCGTTCCAACCAGAACGATGTCTATCACAGAAGCCCCGATATCAACACCGATGATAACGTTGATGACCCAAGTATATTTGTTCACAAGGCTTTCACAAGATGTTGATCTTACAAGAATAGTTTCTTTAATATGGTCATTCAGCCCCATAAATGCTATGTATCTCCCACTCCTGTACTTTGATCATCTCATCATCTTGACATACTGATGTGGCTTTTTGGGATCACTCATCTCAAAACTCAGAGCCATCTTGCCTTTGATTTTTATCCTCCAGTGAACCTTGGGAGGGTTGCAGGGACAAACATAGCAAACCTATTCCAACTATCATGTGTGGTGGTTATATATAAAACACGATATTTCTCCGGAGAGTCCTTCAATATTGTCTTGACATAGACACCAGCTAAGTCATCCCATAAAAGAGTCAATGGAGAGAGAAATAAGCCACTCTTATTCTGAGAAATACATCCAGTGGGTGCAAGAGTTAAGTTTTTCTCTCCAGATTTGTGCTCTCCTGGGTCACCTTTAGGAGCAGAAATAACTGGCTGGTCCATGCTCTCTTGGGTCACCTTTAGGACCAGAAGACCCGGAAGATCCATGCTTACCAGGTTTTCCTTCAGGACAAAAAGTGCCTAGGCCTCCTTTATGCCCAATTAGCCGTGTTGGGCTGCGTTTCTTTATAGTGTAATTTGTTCATTAGTCACTAAATGCTTTTTATTAGTCCCAGAGTAATTTGTCCATTGCTCACTTTTTCTGGCCAAAGCCTCTAACCAGGTAAAATTTAGTTTAAGAGAGTTTTGAAATTTTCTCTCGATAGATTCTGTTGCAAAATGATTTTTGTATGTTGTTTGTTTTAAAAATTTTAATCGGACTAGAACCCAGTTTTTAAAAACAGTTGTATTTTTTTATTTATTTTTTTTTTTTTTTTGGTGATTGATTTTAAGTTATTATCCTTTTCAATAATTTGGTGTGTAGGATTGCTTGTTTGGAACTTATGATTTCACATTTTTTTATTTCAAAATTTTTCTACAACTTTGTTGGTTGATTCTTTTCCGATTTTTTGATTGATAAAAAAAAAAAGTTAATATCATTAGGTCAACATGTTTGTGTACTGAAATGTGTCATTGCCTATTAATTGTTAATTTTTTTTACCAGGTTGCCTATTAATTTTTAAATATTTACCAGGTTACCTATTAATCATTAAATTTTTTACCAGGTTTACTTTTTTGTTGATTTCTCAAGATAAAGTCTGCGGCTGCTTTTTAAAAAATCTTTGTATCTAACATCTCATCTATGGTACCTGGAAAATATCAGTTTTGTGGCTGGCATGGACTATTCACTTGGCAAAACGTCGTTAACATTTCTTAATGTACCACCCCGCAATAAGTTGAACTAGTTCTAATGTTATATGTAAGTTGATATAAAGAGGGACACTATGCTTAGAAAGTTTTGTTTAAAAAATATTCATTTCATCTAATGATTAGTACTGTCTGCTGTTAAGTCAAATTGTTTTCAGTGTAGTGTTTGCTGCGAATTTGATATTAACAAATGTTGATGATGTCAGTGACAATGTCCGTGGTGATAGCAATGATGCACAGTATAAATATATAAATTTTTATTGGAATTATGTTTTTGATCAGGATCAAAGTTGAACAAGGTTTTTTTTGACAAGATTGCAATATCATTACACAGTAAAAATAAGGCTTTCTTTGAATACAGTTGAATGGGCAATCATCTGGAGATCTAAAAAAAAAAATTCATTATATATATTAAAAATAGAGGTAATAAAGGCAAGGTAAACAAGTCCATTACGAATTGTAGCTCTTTAGAATTAAATTATGATTTATTATGGTCATTTTTAATAGAATTGTTGGCATGTTTTTTACATTTTTTTATATATATATTTATAATATATTTATTATTTATAATATATTTTTGATCACTTGTTATTAATTATTTTCTAGCGCTTTCTCTTGTTAAACAAGACGATGCAGATTTAAACGAGGTAAATTTTGTTATTCTGGCAAAGGTAATGTAAACGAACAAAACGTGCTTTTCATTTAAGCGTGCATTTATATTGCTTAGTTATTCAAAAATGATTTTTTATTTAAAAGATTTGTTAGTTTTTCATAGTAGTTAAATGGTTGGATTTATATATTTGTAATGTTAACATTTGATTTAATGCTGCATTATCCTCTTATGGAGTCATTGATTCAATTTTTCCAAATGTTGCATTTGGTAAAATCAATTTTTCAAATGTCAACCTGTTTTTTTTTTTTTTTTTTTTTTTTTTGGTTTTTTTTTTATCTTAACTTTAGCTGCATTTAGTTCTTCTTGTTGCTGGAAAATGTGTTAGTAATAGATTTGGTCACAATAGTAGTTAGTAAATGAATGAAAAAACCCTACATCAAAAAATACTGTCTCACAACATTGTTAAATACCTCCGGCAGAAAAATTAAACATGCTGACTCAGCATGGTTAATTACTTCAAGCATAAAAATAAAACCTGGTCATTTCCGGCCAAAAAAAACAATTGAGATATGAAATTTTGTTTTTTAAATTTTTGGAATGTATTATTGGTATTATTATTTATGGCCAATATTCCTCTCATCAAATACAAAACAGATTAAGAAGCTAAGCTTAAACCTCTTACTGACGCAATACTTCACTTTGCCTACGGAAAGCGTTAATATCTGGATAAAAGGTTGACGAAAAACATACATCAGTCCGTTGAATATTTAAACTTAACTTTTCCCAACAGTTAAATTGTTATATTTTATTACTGGTAATTTTTCCATGAGTTCCGCCGTGATAAAAACATTTTAATACTTAGCAAATAAAATATTTATGCATTTATAAAAATATACATCTTTTTGCTGGAGATTCTTGGAGTTATCTTAAAACAGGTTGTCTGGAAGTCTACTATTCACTAACATGATTTTTTTTCACCTGAACACTCAGTTGATGTTTGGAACCCCATCCTGTACACCAGTAAAGAAGTACAAATTGTAAATGTTTACTCCTGCTTAGTACTTTTGATAAGTACTGTTTTAACACTTAACCTCCTTGTCTGAATAACATCTTCAATGCTGTTAATATTTAACCTGCTTCTTAACTGAACTTTTTTTTTCTCTCAAACTGCTGTTAAACATCCACCTACATATTATCATTGTATTCTCTGCCCTTATCTCACTCCAATACAGCATAATACTTCTGACAAATGCTTCATGCAGCCTACCTCTTGCCTAAATCAACAAAAATTTGCCATGTAGCAGAGGAAGTAACTTTCTAAGTGTTAAAAAAAAGTAGCTGTCTATTGAGTCACTTAGAACTTTTTTACAGATGGTAAGACAACATGTGATAATTATCAAAATACTGTGATATAGCATTAAATGTCTTTATGATCACAAATAGGATAAGGTTTTGTACGTCAATTGTTATTTAGTTTAATTTAAGATAAACATTTGTAGAAAATAATGTGTTTATGTTGTATTTCATATAGAAAGCCCTGGGATCAAAGTTCACTCAAAGTTTGTCTGTTTTCTAAAATGTTTTCTTTACTGGCCATTCATTTATACATTTATTGAATTTACAAATATTGAAAGACCACACTGTTACCTAGTTCTAAATAAACTTCTCAAAATTTTTTCCTGAACATGTTTAACAGGATTAAATTTTATTTTTTGATGTCAAATTTTGAGCTATTTTGAGCTTCCATTTTTCTGTGCATTTAGTGATAGCTCTCAAAATTGGCCTACGTCTTAGTTATTTAGGTACTATGATTTGTCCATTTTTTAGCTCAAAGTTTAATTTTTTTTTATTATTTTTTTTTTTTTTAGGTTTTGTTTTCTTTTATAAAATAATTCACATTTATTCATATGAATTTTTAAGTTATTAAACTTTTTTGGTTTATTTCAATAAAAAAAAGTTTTTTTACAAAGAGTCGATATTTTTGATTAAATTATTTGTTTTAATTCTTCATCTCAGACGTTTAATTATTAAAATTATTCATTAAATTATTTTCTTTTCATTGAAATCCGTGAATTCTGAAAAATTCACTTCAATCAAAGTATTGTTTTTAATAACAATATTTATGGAGGGCGTAAAATTTAATTATAATATTTATGGAGGGCATAAAATTTAATTATGTTAAAATATTAGAAAAAATGTTGATTTTTGTATTTATTTCAAAAAAAATTATTGGTATTGTGATTTAATCAAAAAAGCAGATGATAGCTCAGAAACCATTTGAACATAAAAAGCTTCCCAATTAATTTCACTAATTAATTAATTAATTTCAATAATTAAGGTGTTTTTTAGGAAAATAGTTCTGGTATCGGTAGCTGTCAAAATTGATTTTCAGACTCCTCACAGCTGGGTTTTTGGCTCTAAGTCAATATCTAAATGTAATTCTTGCCTGACAGTACGGAGCAGTAAAAATGGGCGGTAAACACAAAATGGGTGGTAAACAAAAAATGGGTGGTAGGCACAAAGCAAAAGACTTTGTTCAAGACGTTTTTTTCATGATGATAGTGGAGGTGATTTTCTAATACCATATGCTACGCTTGTGTCTAGAATAAATTATTTCTGAAATGCTCTTAGCCAATCGTAACACATGACTTATTTTATGATTTATTTAATGATGATGTAATAATGATGATGTAATCCCATAAAAGAAATGGCGTAATAGTGTTATTGATCACTGCTAGTTTTCCCATGGGCATGTCCAAACAGTGAAAAATGGCTGAAAACATTTTAGATATCAAAAAAAAAATTATCTCTAAGAGTTTTTCTAATTTTTAGTAGGCTAGTTTAGTTATTCAAATTTTATGTAGGGCACCCTGTATAATATTTTAAAACATCACAATGCAACTGCTCAAAGAAATTCTGAGGGCTCACCGACCACTGAGAGCTAGTTATTTTTGCTCTTACAACTTAAAAAAAAGAGAAGCTGTTCTATTTCTATATCTTTTTTGTTATCTTCTGATAGAGGGTCCGCGTGTCATCTTCTGATAGAGGGTCCGCGTGTCATCTTCTTATAGAGAGTCGGCGTGTTATTACGTTTAAAATAGTCGTATTTATTGAGGACAGCGTAAAAGATAAGTAAAATTTTGCTCTGAAAGTTCTTCCTTAAAAATAGCGGTTTTTATTATGACAGCTGAAAACATTGTTTTTTGGTGCCTACTTATTCTCAATGCTATTCTTATGCTCTTATGCTCAATCCCCGGTTCTTTTATTATTGCTGCTGCTTTCATTTAATTTTTTCTCAGTACTAGAATCGAAATCTGATATTGTTAGCCATAAAGTGAAATAAAGCCTCGATAGGAAGTTTCCTAGAGGAAATTCGTGTATTTAAAGTTTTAGACTCAAAAGGAACTGCTACATCCACTGAAGCATCCACTGGTTCCGGTATATCTCCCTACTCATATCCTTAATTTGTCAAATTCTTATTTTTAGCTACTGAATTCTCTGAATTCTGATGATTTCAATGTCATCACCGGTATATTTTATGCAAGAAACCGATTCCCATTAGCCTCTCTCTGGACAAGTCTAGATTTTCATTTGTGGTTTGTTGTTTTTTGTGGCAATTGAGTATAGATTATTCTAGTTTCCATATCTTAAAAGAACTATATATAACATCATTCAGTTCATACAGATAAGCATAGACTTAATTTACCCACCCACCAGGTGAGTTACAGGCAAAATGGGAGGCTATTCTATGACCTGCCAGGTGGTTCACAGTGATTATTTTGGACAGGACAAGCAGGTTGAAATAATATTTTATTTAGTCAAATTAATAAAAAGAATAATAAATATAGTTCTATAAAAATAATGGTGCTAACCGTGCTATATGGTGTATTTATCTTATTTTAAGCAATTATGTATTCCACCATGAAACTTTGGAATTTAAGATGGTTTATCTAAAAAGAATTTTGTGTAATATTTTTGTCTTATCCAATGATGGAATTATCTGTAGTTTGTTAGTTGCAGGTTTACCTAGTAGTTGTTTGTTTGTTGTAAGTTTACATAGTAGTTGTTCTAAAAATATAGATATATCCTTTCTAATGACACCGATTGCACCGTGCTGACTTTATCTTAATTTTTAGTTTCCTTTTTTTTTTTTTCTAACTCTATTTTTCCTTATATTTTTTGGACTTAATGGTATAAGCATATTGATTAGTAGGCGTTTTCTTTTTTATTTCTTCTTTGTTTTATTCAATTTTATGGACAGGAAAGTTTCAATACAGTTTATAGCTGCCATTGTTTGTATGTAGCTCTGGTTCATGTTCTCATAATTTTGATTCAGAAAAGAAATGAATTTTATGACAGATGTAGGATTTTATGTTTTAGTGAGTTTGTTTAAATAACCACTACTTTGAGAAGCACTATTTCTAAATCTTTGCATGGTTTAGTTGCAGCGTTTAGTTTTGTGCAATAATGGCAAAAATTTCTGGAGAGGTTAATTTATTTTTTTTCATAACAGAAGTTGTTACTTTCAGTGTTTAAATTTTGTTCATGGTAAATTTTATGGGTAGGACAGTTTTTCATTCCTTTTAAAGTGTGTTAACCTGTTTCATATATGAATATGTTAGCATCCAAAAATTTGTGTTTAAAATAAATAAAGAATAAATAAATAAGTTTTAAATAAGTAGTCACTTTTTATATTCTATTAGTTTTATTTATTCTATCTGTGTAACATTCATCCATTTGAAAACTTTTTTTAAATATTTTTATTCTGAAAAAACAAACACGATTTTGTTTGCAATGGCAGAATGTTGCTTAGCATACTTGCTAAGACCTAACTCTGTAAAGATGTCATTAGAGAAAGATTTAATTGTTTTGGCAAATGGTTTCAATTTTTCCATATCAAAAGTGTGATTTTGTTACTTCATGTAATTTTAGTGTGTGGATTTTTATCATTTGTTTTGAAAAAGGGAATGACCTTTCAAAATCTATTAATGCAATGAACAGATAATTCTAGGAAATCACAATTTTTTTTTGTGGGAGTATTCCATTTTCATTATTTAATTATTCATTCACAGTCTAATTTGATTTGTTGCTTGTAAAAAGATCTATTAGAGTCCGAAAACTTTTTTCAGTCTTCTTCATTCATTATCATTTTTCATGACAGTAGCTCCATAGTGGCGTTCCTCCCCATTTAAGGGAAATTTTTTAGTCTCCTTAAAACTTTTTCTTGAATGATGCTTGATGTAGTCTTAAAAATGTTTCACATTAGACAATTATAACAAGTCGTTTTTTACGATGCAATTTTTTTGACTTGTTCAGTGGCATTGAAAATGGCATGAAATAAATACTGAATTCTAAAATTTCAGTTTTTATTCCATTCATAAAATACCCATATCCGTAAGCCGTAAATGTTAAATTGCTTGCAAAGCTTACCATATTGCACTTTACTGTGCAAAAAATATGTATTTTGTTTTATTTATGCTAGTGAAATATTGTGAAGAATGTTTTATTTCATTTAATAAAACAAAAGCATCTGTTAAGCCTTTGTTACTATCTTCTTATCAACATCCTACATGCCTTGTATATTATTTTCTTACATGAATTATTTTATTATTTGTAATGGAACTTGTGTAAGAATGGTATAAAGTTATAATTATTTAACTTGGTTTTTAGGTTAGATAATAAATAAATTAAATTTATGTCTTGCGTCCACAAAGGAATTAATTTGACTATGCTTCTAACCTAGTAAATATATATTTATTTAAAAAAAATAAAAAAGCAGAAACATGATCCTTTGAATTTTTTCAATTAATGAAAATAAACATTCGATGATTGGATTTAGGTACAAGGAGACCATTTTTAGAAAAAAAGAATCTTTATTATTCTGTTTAATATTCCAATTGAAGTTGGAGCACTAACTTCACCTTTTCTGTCAAAATTTTTCAAAAAATAAATTTTATTTTGTTTTTAATATCCTGACTTCTTAGAAATTTTAAATTGTGTCTCAACCACAATGTGCACAAGCTCTTAAAATTATACAAAGGTATAAGAGAATGTTTATATTGCCGACACCCATACATTAGAAATTTTTAAAATTCAAAAATATATATTGCAGTCGGAAAGTACTACTTTGACAAG
>JAUZNK010002689.1:0-11319 GCA_035046665.1 Euphysa ruthae | reverse complement strand
TATATTAGTGTTTATTAATATATAATTATATTCATATACAACTATGTAAGTGTTACCAACGTTAAATAAATGAATGAACAGAAACCTCTCTTTAAATCTTTAAACTGCTTCTTTGATTGGATTTGTTATTTTATTAAATTTTGGGTAACACATAATAACCATGTTTTGTTGAGTCCAACCCAATTATGTTATCTTATTTTATACTATTAGAACAACCCAGGTGATAACCTAATCCCGATTCGAGGGAAAACCAACAACCGTTGACAAATCTTTTTTAACCAGAACTTGCCATTGCTACCAACTTGTATGATCGTGAAACATTCGGTGGTTCTGAATTATCTTTACGTTTAACTAAAAAAAATATTAATGGTAAAAATATAACAGTACAAAGTATTAAAAATAGCAAATAAGTGTCAAGCGAAGAAACTGTCAGCTTCTTATAGCAGAGTTTACTTTTCAACAGGAAAAGGAACGTTGCAAAAATGGTATTCCTTGTATTTGTTTCTGTATTATTCCTCGTATTCGCATTTGTTTGAGTATATATTGTATCACGCACAATGCAAATACGGTTCCAGGAAAACTACCCCTAGTACAACAAACACACTGGATATATACACTTATGTAATAACCCCCCGGAAAAAAACCCCTGAAAAGCTACCCAAGGGCCTGAGGGTATTGTTGCTGTAGAAAATTTGTCGTTTTCAATGTAATTCCTTTTGCAAAATATATACACCATGATATATTTTGATAAACCTAACGTTTTTTGTTTTGAAACGTTGAAAATTTTCTCTTTTAGCCAGAAATTAAACAACTTTCCAATAGGAAGAAGTTTAATAAAAAATTATGCCTTTTTCATGAAAAATGACACGTGCTGTAAAGGTTAGTGATATAAATTATTTCAAGAGGGTTTCAACATGCAAACTGAGAAGAATTTTGAATAATTGACACAATAATTATTAATCAATCCTTGAGCTGCTAAAAAAAAAATTTGGTTCACAAGTCCAGTACTAAAATCCTAAATTATAGGCAATGCTTCGAATGTAACGCATTATATCCCGATTAGCGTAATCATAGACAATAGTAAGAATTCGCTCATTACAATCCTCGTCTCAGTGGCGATGTACAGGAGTTTCCACAATGTTGGGTGGGAGGACGAGCAAAGGGTTTGGAATCTCCGGTGCCATCCTTCAATATGGTTGTTTATCCTTGTCATTTCCTGGTGGGTGCAGGGCGGGAGCCTTTGCTCTGTGTCTACATCTTCTTTACCGAAATCATAAACGTATACTCAACCTTATTGGTCTTGATCTTGGTTCGAATCTTCAATTATGTTTTTTTTTAGCAAGTGTTGTAGTTTAAATATTAATCATTGCACTTTTAAATTTATATTTTATTATTTTATTTAGAAGTACTAAAAAGTAAACAATTGAATACACCATGATATCAGTAAAGAAACCTCTAGAATTTAATTTTATCAGACAGGCTGGCTAAAAACAGTACACAAAATAAGAAAAACAACATTATCTAATATAATAGAGATTCATAGTAACAAATATATTTACTTTACTTACCATAATTAAATCTAACTATGAGGGCTATGAAAATGCAATTATATTATGCCAACATACAGAATTGTAATCAACATAAAAGATATGATTTTTGATGACTGACTGTGAATTTTGGAATCAAATGATTGGTCAATAATTAATTCACCTTCGGATTCAAAAGAAGAACTTTCAGCAGTCGATGGCAGCTCTTTGAATGTGCAGAAATTGTAAAAAAATAATACACAATGACATCATCACAACAATTTGCCTAATAATTCATTTTGAAATTTTTCTGGGTTTAACATGGATTTTTGAGTTTAGGGTGAAACGCTTAAACTTTACTTTTGATGAGTTTTTACACTGAACCAATTTGAGTTTATCAAATTTTTTATAATTTTTTTTTTTATAAAGTAAAGTACACAACGTAGCTTTGAACCATGCTGTTTTATACTTGTCGTTTTTACAGATTATTTATGTTACATTTTCTTAACTGCTTCGCATAATAATATTATTTATTTTTAATCTTATCTATGAGTCCCACAAGTTATAAGTAATTATAATCAAGGCAAGTTGTTGATGCTTGAGGTCTTAAATGCTTACTGATCAGTTGTCTATTGACTTGATGTTTTTGCACAATTTATTTATTAATTTAGGAACATAGGCAAACAAAGAAAAATCCAAAACACAGCAAACTCAGTCAATAAAATAAAGTTAGAACAAGGGTATAGATGGAGGATTATAGACAGAGGGTCCAACGGACAGAAATAGTATTTCCGAATTACCAGAATAATTAAGTAGGACCCTTTCATATCTTTAAGAAAAAAGTCATAGACGAAATTAGCACACATTTATTCACATCACTTATAGCATAGCAATGCTTAGTATTTCTGCTCCAACACTCTACAGAAGATGCAAAAATAAAAAAGTTAGTTGTATAAGTTTTGTGGTAGTTCATCTCCACTGTTTAAAAAATACTAATAAACCTTTAGCAGAGGACCCACAACATTAAAACCATTGCCTAAAAAAAATGAGTATCAAGAGCTTCAGGTGTAAATTCAAACCATGTATCACAAAAAGAATTTTAAAACCTATCCAAAAGTGTAAACTCATTCATACTAAGAGCAAAAATTGTTGAGAACAGAGCTTCACAAAATTTTGAGTACAAAAGGTATCAGTTAATCACTTTAACTCTAGGTAGTAAAATAAAATCGTCTTTATTTTCTCAGCAAATGCTAACGATCTATGTGGGATTTGGAAAAGTATTAAAAATCAAACCTGATCAATGTCAAAAGTTAGAAAATAGTCTGTAAGAAGATTATGTTTATATAACTGGCTCTTCACATATTTCCGAAGATTTCAACACTTCCGTTGCTCAAAAACTTAAACACCTTAATCTACATGACTTTCTTATTTCTCCAACTGATCAACTTGAATCATTCCTCATGTCAAATTTGCAATCTAGAAAGATTGAAATCCTGAAATATTTGGCAATATGATAGCTCCTAGGATTTCACACTACTTAGCCTAAACTAAAAAATAATCATTTAACATATATAGATGCATATTACCAGGCCTACTACGCTACATAGAGTGCAAACCAGTTATATTATTTTCTCGAAAACAAAATTGAGTTTTTATAACAAAGACATAATTTGTGTCAAGTAGTTGATTTAATTTGATAATTAATAAAAAACTTGCGAATGTATATAGGTTTTTAGTTACCTGAAACTTGCTATGCAATAAATTATACAACTCAGTCCTCTGAATAAAACTGTCACTTCAACTGCAAAATCGAAATACCAAGAGCACTGCATACTGCCTATTTCACAATGGCAATCTCCATCGATAATTCAGAGGAACGTCACCTATAATGTTCATCAAATGAAATGATTTGGAAATATAACCCAGTTCATCAAATGAAATGATTTGGAAATATAATCTAGATATCAAAATTTATAGCACATCATGTACCTAGCCAATTTGTGATGTGAATTTACTTTGCACAAAGATAATTGTTAAATATTTTTTTAATGGAAGCCTTAGTAGTCACGAAAGAGCATTCAGGAGTATGATCACAAAACACATTTCAACCACTTCACCTATTAATATAAAAATGATTGACTACTAAACCTAGCAGTCCAGCTGTATAAAAAATGACTACCAAGTCTAGTAGTCTAAGTGTACGAAAAAATTACTCTTAAATCTAGTAGCAGCCCTCTGAATTGATGACAGCATTCAGTTTTTCCATCAGCAATACTGAGATTTAATGTTTTATTTTGTTATAGTTTTGCATAAAACTTAAGAAAAAATTGATTTTGTTACAGGATATTATTAAAATAACATAAGAGCACGATAGCACCGCAAATTTTGAAAACCAGAACTGTAGTGGTCAAGGTTTAAGAAAAAATTACCCCCAAAACTTGATATCGAGTTAAACCTATAAGTACCAGAGTGTAACCTCAATACGTACAAAAAATCACACATGCTCACTTATCTACAACAGAGCACTGCCAGAAAGACTGCTAGAATTATATTTCTGTTTGGCTCTATTATATCATTTTCATTTTGAATTATTTAAATTATTTTTTATAAATTATTTTGGTTTCACTTAGCCATTGGCCATCTTTTCTGACATTTTTAGATATGCCTAGTGTAAAGTAAAAATGATTAGGTATACATGGCTAGATCAGCATCAATGATGCTATTAAATTTGTAAAATAGAATTACAATGTAATGTCAAAGAAACAACCAATGACAAAGATTTTCACTGATTCTCAGAACTAATTGTTTGTCTAAGTTTTTAGCAAACGATAAATAACAAATTATGCCACATCATTTATGGGATAAGCTCAAAATACATACTGCAAACCTGGTTTAAAGAATGGGGTTATTGGATAGGGTATGCCACAATAACCCAAACAGCAGAAACAACATAAGGGGCTGTTAACAATCAAAAAATTTTATTTTTTAGCGGCTTTTTTTGCAGTTAAAGGGTGGGAATGTGGTAAGAGAATAATCCGTTAAAAATGTAGAAAAAAATAAGCAGATAAAAATGTTTTATACATATGTAGTTCTGCTTTCTAGTTGTGCTTTAACATAGCATCTGCGTATATTGAGAAAAATGAAGACAAAGCTTGAACAGATCTGAAGAGGCCATCTTGACAAAATAACTTTACAAATTTGTGAAAATCTTCTTCTTCGTATGAAGAACCACAGGTCGATTAGAAAAATTAGATCTGGTAGTGTCTTACAACAATAACAGTAGTTTTAATTACGACACAGAGAGAGTATCTGAACTGACAATCCGCTAATATCAATACCTCCAACATCAAACGCATTTAAACAGATATTGTTTTCAAAATAACCAAAAACTTTTCGTTAAGACAACATCTTCCTCATCTGTAGCAAAACTGTGTTTAAAATGCAAATTCCACATGCATTCTCTTTGCAGATATTCCAATCCAATATCGATGACACTCACTACACCAGTAGATTGTGTAAGTCATCAAAGCCATCTTGAAAGATATTGAAATGACTCGACGAGTATTAATAACGCTTTACCAGTTCTCAATCAAGCCATGTCAGTGTTGTCCAAGCTACTTTTTTTTATTTTATTTACATTGGTTTGATTGCTAATTTAGGTTTTAAATATATATATATATAGCAGTTTTAAACTTTAATTTGATTTTTAATTTTAAATCTTTAAATTTAAAGACTGGGGAATTGATATCGTTTCACAATAGAATAAGCTCATTGACGCATGGCATCAGAGTTAATATGATGGCGATAGACATCACATATATAACATGTATATATAAATACAATTTTCGTAAGTGGAGAAATTTTTGAGGCCTCAGGCCCAGCCAGGGGGATGGGGTCGCTTACACAACGGCAAAAAGCTGCTAAAAATAAATTATCGAAATTAAGCTGGAAGTAGGTATGCATATCCAGAGCTATGTGCCAATAATGAGAAGAATGTGACAATTTTTTCTAAAACCTAAACAACATCTTCTTCACTTAAAAGAAAATATCTACTAAGCTGTGGAAATCAAGGGTGTAATATTTTTGTCTGATAATTAATTTAATGTGTTGATTGTTTGATTGAGTGTGTGGATGTTGTATAGCTATAAAATTTTGACTTATTCGAAAAAAATAAGTTACCACTATTTTGCCCATAAGGTCCTAGGTATGTATGTAGAAATTCTTATCGGCATACTTCCGATGAGCCTTGCAAATTAGGTGTGGACGTGGTACCTAACTATGGTGGTAACTAACTGCTGGTGCTGATTCATAATATAGAATTGTAAACTTATAATGTAAATTTGTAGATCGATTTGATTTAGTTGTAGATTCTGATTCTATTGTAAAATTAAATTAGTTTTTAAACTTTCAAATATAAAATTTCAAGTACTGGAATGCTTTGTCTGTTTGCTGGTCTGGTTCCGTTTCGTCAATCAAAATCAGCAAAAAAAAACTTCCAATCGCGGCTTTACACGCAATATTTATTCTACCTCGGTCTCAAAATTTTCCCGAAATCCTGCCATCGCTGACTTTTATGTCTGACATAAAAAAATTTGAAAAAGGAAAGTTTATGTCTGACATAAAATATTTAGGCTCGGATGTGTTGTTCAGCGAAACATGTATTTAACTTCTCAAGTATTACTTCCCAGGTGGCAAGAAAACTTGACTGTAAAATTTATAGAGCACTTTTCTCAATATTTACTGTCTGTCATTTCTATACTTTCATTTACACAATGGTTTACAGAGTAATGGATATACGAAGCGTATTTTAAAAATTACTTTATAGTTTTTAGCCCTACCCCCAAGAGGTAATTTCAATTATAGGAAAAAGTATTTAGCTTCCACCACCCGCTATAGTGTGCATAAATTTAAGATATTCCTTATTTAGAAAACCGTCCAAGTATAAATTTGGTAGAGGATGATGGAGTTAATGATGAGTGATACGTTAAGGTTGGCCGTAAGTAACTTGTGTTTTTATCGCACCTAAAACTAAAAACTATTTTAATATAATTACATTTTCATTGGGCTAACTATGTAAAAAGCGAAAGATTTTTAATTTGTAATCTCCACAGAGTATTCCATACAGATGCCGCAATCATGTGATTTGTTGGTCTATTGATGTTGTTTTCACAAAAAAATCAAAAAAAAAATTAAAATCAAAAAAAAAATATGCTCCTTCGCCTTCGGGTTTTGTTGACTACTGTGAAATCAGATATGGGTGTCCGTTTAGCTGTTATGCAATGCCCTCTATCTGAAGATGGTTTGGGCACTTATACCATATTTAAATAAGCGGAGTTGGCACAGTGGTAGGACGTTTGACTCAGGAGAGATAGGTTACGAGTTCGACTCCCACCTCTGGCGGAAATTTATTTCCATATTAACTCTAAGTTTCTGAGCAAAAACTCATTGCGTAATGCAACGCTAGCTCAAATTGGTCGGGTTGTTTAGTTGAGAGATATTCGTAAACGCAAATGGGCGTTCTAAGTATTCAAAAACCCGCCACGTGGGCCCATCTGGAAATATTTTCTCGGCAATATGTTGGTTCCCCACATTAAATATAACATTCTCTCTCTCTTAATGACTTAAAACTCACTGCGTTACATGAATTTCATCAAATATAGCTATTTTTGTTCCTGAATGCAACTTAAAATAGAGAAAGACAAAAGCTTTCTAGGTCCAACCATAGGGAAATTTCCATTTAAATTTTTTGAAATTAGAAAATAGTAAACTAGAGTCTACATACAAGCATTTACACATCTCTACAAGCCTGGTTTGTTAACGTCATCCTATCTATCTGGCAAACAAATTACTGATAGAGAATCTATTATATCCCTTTTACTAATAATTCAGTTAACAAAGAAGTTAATTTTCTATTATGGTTCATTCCAAAAAAAATGAACTCACTTTCTTTTTCTTATAGATTGACGAATCACCCAAAATATGGTTAGATATTGACAATAACCCCCAAAATGATTTTGAGACGGAACGCAACAACGTTCTTAACGTTGTTAATAATGATATGGCGTTGGTTGTTACGCGTTTACTATTCCTATCGCAAGGACTGAATTTGATATCAGACAATTGTATGGAAAAAGTATTATATATAACACATTACTTTTTGAAACTCATTCATGTTTTATCCGCTCAGTGCTATTAACTCCCTACGCCATTAAAAAGTGTAAATATTTCATTGTTTTTATTTTGTTGTTTTTATATTCATATATTTTATTTCAACCTGCATTCTTGTTATTGTTGGAAAGACGTTTATCCTCTTTTATATAGAGAAAAAAGTAAATTAATATATTGATCGTGGTTCTTAAGATCTGACAAGACGCAACCGTACCATTTCAGCTATGTTTGCTCGGGGCTACTTCAATTTCATTTTAAAGCACATAACAAATACTTATAAATATACTCAACGTTATATCTGATCGTTTCAAGTCGAGCTACATTAAAGTTCTATTAAAATATAAAAATTAAAAACATGGTTTGTTTGTTTTCGAGCATTTTCTTGTCAGGCAAAAGTATAAATTTATCGAAAATGACTCAATTTATATATTGTAGCAAAATGTAAATTTGTAAAGATTTATGCAGCGATCACGCGATCAATGTGATTTATTTTCAGTCATTTATGTTGTCGGTAGCGATAATTTAATTTTAAACAACTGTCGGTGATTTTATAACGTAGGCTAACACTTCGGTAAATATTTTGGAATAGTTATGAGTTGTTTGATTATCGTCCGGATTATATATATATATATCAAACTTTATATACGAAAGTTCATAAAAAACACTGAATACCACTGTGGAAAGAATTTAGTTTTATGAAATTATGTCGTGGTTTCAACCAATCCAAGTTGTTTCGATTAAAAACCGATTAAAAGTTAACTAATCACTGCGCGATAAAAAAATAAGCAAAAATCATTTTATTTTCAAACAAGGCACAGGAGTTAATTACACCGAAAAGTTAAGATCTATTAAGGTTTTGCTAGCACACTTTCCAAACACTTTTCATCGTGCTAAAAAAATGGTTCGTCTTGATAAAAATACATTTGTTAAATATGTATGCTGCCCTGTGTGCAAAAAACTTTACCTATGAGGATTCTTTCAATGTCGGAGAAGACGGTAAGAACTTATCAAAACATTGTGATTTTGTAAATTATCCAAATCACCGTCAGTGCTGTGGCGCTGAACGAAAATTCTTATAAATATCACTAGTAATAAAAATAATTTATATCCTTTTAAAACATAAACTTATCGAAGTTTGAAACTTTCGATTAAATGACTGTTGTCATGCGTAACTGTAAAATCTATGTTACACAAAACTAACTTTGATGAAAGAAATGCTCTTTTTGATAGAATTGATAATAATGTTTGAATAAATTTTCGTAACTCCGCATGGACACTTTATTTTAATAATAACGTAACCTAGGTGGAATGTTAAATGTCCAACCATTTACAAACTCTGAACATTAGCTAACCATAATATATATCGTTTTGCTAAATTTACGTCTAGAAGTAAGTTTTAAAAGAGAGCATGTAATTACTGTTGGTGTTATTCCTGGACCAAAGGAACCTGAGTTACATCTTAAATATTTCTTGCACCGCTTGTAGTGGAATTAATAAAATTTTGGGGTGAATATTTCTACGTGAAACTGGTGAACATGTCTTATATAAATCTGTGCTTTTTTTTTTATATGTTCTAACCTCCCTTAAACAAGAAAATATTGTGGATTCACGTCATACAATCAATGTTCTACAGGTTTAGTTTCTTACATTCGGTCGATACGATTTGTATATCGTCGTTGCTAAATTGCGTATACATCCAAGGAAATGTGTTCTTAAATGTAGTATGTATTTAAATATTGAAATAATTTTGGTTAATTTTGTCTGACTTTTTGTGATTATATATTCCTGATATGATTGAAATTCAGTTGTATTTATCAGTAAATTACTAAAACCAGTGAAATAATTATTTATACTTTTAGGTTGTAGCGAGTGATTAAAGCAATTCCCAAGAGAAACGTTTGGAAGCGAACATGATTATTCAGATTTTGATGTAAATACTTGGGAAACCCATGCAAGTCAACACCGCAAAGACACGGTTGCAACTATTCAAAATTTTGACACAAAGAGGAAAAAGAACTTACTAGAGTCTGTTTCTGGTGTGAGATATAGTGAACTGTTTAGGCTTCCATATTTTGATACCATTCGACCACATGTTATAGATCCAATGTACAATTTATTTTTAGAGTCCGCAAAACACGATATGCTAATGAAAGAAATGGTGGTTTCATATGAAATAGGAAGAGTTACTAATTCTATGTGTCTTTATATATCCATGAAGTCCGATGAGTGGAAAAACTGGGTTCTTTTATTCTCTATGTGATGCGTAAAAGATGTCCTTTCAAAGCAGCATTTCAAAATATGGCAAATCTTTGTTCACGCTAGCAGAAATCTGATTCAAACTTCTATATCAACCTATGAAAATATCAACCTATGAAATCAAAAATCTCACAGTTTACTTGTTATATTCTGTAAGCAGTTTGGTGTCATTGCCGTTTCTTATGTCTGTACAGCGAACATGCACAAGCATATACACTTAAAAGATTACTTGTTAAATTTTTTTCCAGTGTATTCATACTGGTGTTATAATTTTGAGCGCTATAATGGTATTCTGGACTTATTCCTTACATATAACCACGCCTAAATTAAAACCATTGTGGAAAACTTCTTAACTGGGTAATGTCTTTTTTCTACATATAATCTGATTAAAGATACCAATATTCCCAGACAAGAAAACTTCGAACTTTCTGTAAATAACGACGAGATTACCATTAGTCATAATTTATTTTAAAAAGTAATGCTGAAAAAGGCTGTTACAGGTATTTATTTTTTGTATCTTTTGTGTGAGAAGATAGCACCACTCAGGCTACCTTGTTTAAACGAAACAGACGTCTCAGTGGTAAACAATTACTAAACAGAGCTTTTTCCCGGACGTATCTTTTCCATATCCCAAATTTGTGTACTCTTTTACAAAAGTAAGTCATGGGCAACAACTTGTACTAACTTTCCACTTTAGAAGTTGTAGCTCGCAAGATTGTAATTTGCATGTATATGTAGTTCATCATCCTTTCACGATTGTTGACCTACTAGAATTAATGCGAGATATAAAACGAATCTAAATTTTTCATGTATTCGAATTTTTCATATGTTCGAAGAATCGAAATTGCTGCTATATTCTTTATTCGAACAAATACCTTTAAACGACACCCTGAAGCTAGTTTCGTAATTTCGGTAAATTACTTAAATTCGGTCTACTGAAATCGAAAATGAAAAGATCATTTCGGTGTGCTATGAATTGAAAAAGTGTTCTTTTACCCAAATTAAACATCACTGCGCTTCCCTAGTTCTTGCTAATTAACGAAAAAGCAATATTTGAAATAACTGTAAAACTGTGGTAGCTTCTTTTCGAATGCTAGATAAGAACTTTTTGGCATGACTTACCTGTAAATGACACCTCGTTTGATTTTTTTTGAAAATTGCGCTAAAAATATCTTAAGTTACTGAGTAATTAAAATTATTATTCCACGAATATTATATAATGAGCTCCTGTAACTAGAAACTTCTAGTATATGTAATTTCAGGCTAATAACAAGTAACTTAGACAATCATACAATTATCTCATTTCTTGCTCTTATCAATCATTGAACCTGTAAGAACGAACTTTATTGAAATTTCAATATATATATAT
>JAUZNK010002688.1:0-27642 GCA_035046665.1 Euphysa ruthae | reverse complement strand
TATATATCTATGTATATAGGTTTATAGCTATTTTTTTTTGCGTCAATTAGATATTTCTTTACAGCTCTTATTGTTTCCCTCCTCTTTTTTCCATTTTCACATTTTTTTTCTCAGATAAAACAGCACGCTCTTTATCACGTCATCTTGTGAGTTTGTTAAAGCTTTTACCACCATCAATTCCAAGTTATTTAAAGACACTACTTTTACTCAAACTTTCCTTCTTAAATTCTAAATCAGCTGAATAAACACCAGTTTCTAACATAGTTCTTCCTACATATATATTTTTTGATCATTTTGTTCGTACAATTTTGTTAAATACCTCGTTAGCATTTTGAGTTTCACCGTACAAGCATTTTTTAAGCCAACTATCCTCAAACAGCGCTTTGAAAAAATTCGTGCCAGTAAATCATGCCTCCATACCATGTCCATTTTGGAAAATTGATACTTAGCTTGTAATTGTGGTTTTGTTGATATTTACACCAACTATCATCTATTTTTGGGCAAACACGATGAAAAAAATCTGAGATAAATTAAGTGAAATTTGTGCATAGCTAAAGAATTGCTAATAAAGTTTTTTTTTATGTTTTAGGTATTATTCCTAAGAGATTTACCATAATAATTCTGCATTGAATTGATATTGTCTTGTGTCAATTTACCTTTCCTGACAAAGGAGTTGCTGTTCCTTTGTACCGCTTCACTAAGTTTTGCTATCTTTTACCAAGAAATTTCCGAACATGTCCTACACATTCGAGTTTTTTTGGAATATCTTATCTGCTCAGTCAGACAACCATAATACCAGTGTGAGTACTTATAATGTGTGAGTATTTATAATACTTATAACCACCAGTATTGTACTTATATTATCACCAGCGTGAAATTATAAGTACCAAATGCTGGAAAAGATCTTCAGGTAGCATCACAAAAATTGACAAGCAAATCGATTGATGTCTCTATATCGTGCAAAGGAACATGGCAACATAGGGAATATTCATCGCTAAACGGAGTATTCGTCGCCATATCTACCGATAATGGATAAATAGATCATGTAAAGGTCGTTTTTTAGAAAAAAACCTTTCAAAGACAGATCCAACCCAATATGCGCAGTTGTAAATCAGTCGTAAATATAAATTTACGATATACTGAGTTTTTAAGTGATGGAGACAGTATCAACTTAAAATTTAAAGTAATTTAAAAAATTTGAAGGTGTTTATCACCATCAAAAAAGAGTCGGTACACGCTTACGTAACCTGAAAAAGAAAGAAAAGGGACTAGGCTGACGTGGTCATTTAACCGATGCAACAGTAGACCAGAGTTGCTATTAGGCAAAATTCAAACAATTTAGAAGGCGTGAAACATGCTGACCTTTCCACCCTATTTCACGTTGTATTTTCAAAAGATGACAATTGGCACTATAAGCATTTTCCTGAAGGCAGCTATAATTGGTGCATAAATATAACGCCGACAGGGCAAACAATAGGAACAAGTATAAACCTGGACCCGGCATTCCAATAGAGATTATTTACCAACATAGAAAAATGTTTGAATATTTAAGTAAAGACTCTGAGCTGCAAAAATTAAAATACAAAATCTTAATGAAAGTTTCAACGATAAGATTTTGGAGCGAATTCCAAAAAAAAAGTGCGTATGTCTGAAGAACCTTCAAATTGGAGTTTACGATGTCGTAGCACATTTTAATATCGATATGAGAGCAACCGTACTTACATTAAAAAAATTTGATTTAGTTCCTGGTGTTCTTAAATTAATCGGATGTAACAACGGGAATAAAAAACGAATTTATCTCACAGAGTTCAGAGTAATCGTTAAGAACAGAACACGTCGACAGATTTTACGGGTTGAAATAATGGGAAAAGGTGACAAATTATTAAAAAAAAAAGGAGAGCCTTATCTTATGGGTGGATGGTAGTGTTATTTTTTAGAAATAACCAATTTATTTTAGTTTTACTTTACAATCTTGTTGGTCTATTTTTCTTTATTTGCCTTCTTCTCAAGACGACGTTTTGAGCACCTCAGCCATGATTTCTCAAGAACGGAATTTTGAGCTAAAATTTCCAGGACTTGTTAATTGTAAGTTGTTAATTGTAAAAGGTGTGCGTTTAAGCAAGGTACCTTTTTTTTTTTTTCTTGATTTTCGACTTTTAGAGTTTAACGTGTACTTTGATCAAACAGTTACAAAACTTGAATTATTTTTAAAAGTAATTAAAACATTCATGAGGTTCTTTTTCATAACTGTACAAAATTTTATTATCATAGCTTTTATGGATCTCTAGATTTTTTGGCCGGTGTAAAGGCTATTTTGGATCTATTTTAGAAGTTTTTTACAATTACCAGGCCAACCAGTAATTTTTTTTATCCGGATCTTATTTTTTTTTAACATGTAATGATATAGTTTGTGTACTTATGTGTCTTTAATTTTTTTTTTGGGGGGAGGGGGCGAGGAGGGATGGGGGTAGTGGTTTCCCCTTAAAGATTAACTTTTATCTTATTAAAACTCATACTAACAAATTCATTACATTATATCAAAGGAAATTAGAAAAACTTTTAAATTGGACAATAGTAAACTCATATGAAAGATGGATGGTTGTTTCGAAAGGCAATATAAATTTTAAAAAAAATGAGCCATTTGGCTTTGGATTGCATTTTGCAAAATTATCGAATCCCAGTAATATACAAGAGGCTGGTTTAGAAGATGTCGTCGGCTTACCATATAAACAAATTCTTGATGATTTTATTGCTATTGAGGGAATGATAACAGCATCCAAAATTCTTACTGCAACAATTAGATTGGTACAATGCTCTCAATATTTAAGTGTTTACCTGAATCATGGACTTTGCAATTACTAACTTTTTCGATGCCATATATCTAGAAATCTGCTCAATTTACGCTTTTACAGAAGCCTACTATAAACTTATCGTTTTGTTCAAGAATGGGAATCCCCTTTTATGTAATCTCTATAAAGATTTGCTTGAAAAAAAATACCTTTCATTGTCTGGAAAAATTAGTAGGTTGCAATTATTAACCGGGTATGCAAAGAGTGCGAGAGGAGAGTTATTTTCTTGATTTCAACATAGCTTCTGACGAAGTTTTGAGAAAAAAAAACAACCTGTTTAAATAAAGACTAATCCAACTATCATACAAGGCTTTATTATTAAAGCATTTCTATTCGTTGCTTGCCCGACAAAAAGTACGATTTTAACTTAATTAGCATTTATTTTGTCAACCGCTTTTAGCTTTTTCGTTTAGCCATAATACACAACTGTTTAAGTTTAATGGTGTACTTACTTTGTGAATAATAGGTTTAGCGTCTCGGAGAAAAAAAATTTTTGCTTTCTTCGATTAGATATGTATAGTTTAATTATGCTTCAAAGTTTTTCATCTTTGTACAAGGGCTTCTATTTTTTGAATGAGTTGAGAAACAAAGTGAAATTTTTATAATTTATATTTTAAAACGTTAGAAAGACAAACTTATCTACTTTCTAAAACTATTAACTTTGTCAAGATTCAGTTAAAATTTTGGTTATTTCGAGCAAATCTTTCAGTATCTAACCTTTTTACTCAGATACCGTTGTACATATAATTGTATAAAAAAGGTCTTGAGATTTTGAAACAACGAGTATTATTTCAAGCCAGTAGTTGCAAAAATTGGATTTCTTTCGCTGTTTTCCTAAAGGAATTTTCAGCATTCAGCTTAGTAGCTCAGTTTTGCGTGCTTGTTTAACTGGCAAGCCTGCAGCCTGCAGTAAATAAGAAATTGATCTGTGAAATTCTTCGCCGATATTTAAAATTACTTTCACATTAAACCGATATTTGATATCATGACTCACAATCCGTAAATTACTGAAACGTTATTGATACCTTTTACCCACGATATCTTAATCCAAATATTCCTTTAAATCCTGCTAAATATTATCAGTAGAAAAAACTCTCATAATTTTGAGTCAGAAAAAACAAGATGGCGACAAAAAGGTTTGGTGTAGCGAAAACGAACTGAAAATGACACATGGTAAGAATTTAAAACATGAAATGTTGCATTGTGTATTTACAACTGCTTTGAGATCTACCATGATTACAATCCTTATGCTGAAAAATACTTGGAGATGTTTTTGAATGAGTAATAGACTTTTATATTCTAATAATTTTCTTAATTTGTTTTCATTGACATAAAAACTGTTGAAAGATCTAAAATGTATGAAATATTTCTTCAAAACATTACCCATGTCTGTCAAAAATTATCATTTATTGTAATTTCTCATAATTTAAGTGAAAAAGAGAAGGATAGAACAAATAGAATCTTTGAATGAAACGCTTTTCAAAACAAAGTCTCTAAAATGTTTCGTCTGATGCTATTGCAATCGGAATAACTAGTCCACACAACAAGGGTTAAAATACTAACTTATATTATGTAGTAATGTTTATAGTTTAGAGACTGAACGTGTCTACATATATTAAAAAAAAAGTAATAAATAATATATATATATATATGTATATTTTTATTAAGTGTTACCTTTTACCCACGATATTGCAATCAAAACCTTGCTAAACCTTATTAGTATAAAAAAAAACCCCTTCTATTACCTTTTTGAACAACTCTTGACAGATTATCTATTGATAATCAAGATCCTATTGTCAGTACACCTATTGATTCAATCAAGATCCTACTGTCAGATTGCCTATTGATTCAATCAAGATTCTATTGTCAGATTGCTTATTGATACAATATTGAACTTACAATTAGAAGATAAGCAAATAAATATAATATTAATAATGCTTTAATAGGGTCAGAATGCTAAACAATGATTGGTTATAGAAGTAATCTAGTAGCAGGAAATCAGATCATCGCATGACGTAATCAATATTAAAGAGTGGAAGAAACTAACCGAAATTAATGCATTGAGAGTAATGCGTAAATTGTAATTCGCTGTTAAACAAGGAGCTCAAGCTTTTAACAATGAAAATATACAAAAAGAAAAATAATAATACATATTTTCTTTTTAGAAACCATAGTTACAAACATGTGTATATTTATATATATGTTAAACATAATACATTTCCGTTTATAAAAATTATGCGTAAAATAAAAATCACAAATCCCATGAAAAATTGAAACGGAAGAATGAAGATAAAATGCATTAAATTACCAAAGAACTTGAGTTTTATCTTTCCATGAAATCCCTTTTATTTTAATATAATGGTCACCAATAACTGTTAATTTTATATCAGATTAAAAACTTTAATTACAAATCCAAGGATTTATGTTTATATCGGCGAAGCTTAACTTCTTTTAGAATTTCAAGATCACATAATTAAAATATTTTTAAGATGAGTATTAAATTTAAAAAAGCTACAGTAAGTGGTTGTCTGCTAGAGCTGTTAAAAGTTTGGCTTTTGGCACTAAGGTGCAAGTTTGACTACCCTTAAAGACAAATAATTTTCTTTACCATAAACTCAAGTAGGAGCTCTAAGTACACTAGGACCAAGCCCGTGGGCCCCTCTGGAAATACAGTTTTTATGTAAATATCTCATAATGAACACGTCCTACAGGAAACAAAATCTGTTGGACGGAAATGCAAAAAAAGCTTTCTTGCAGTACGCGGAAATAATCCATACTAGGCAATTTAATGTTTAAACTCATATGAATGTATTTGATAAAATAAGTGTCCTAAATATATATTTTTTTAATTTAGAGGGATATAAGGCCAATTCTCATCCAACAAAATTTTAATTTTTGAGATGTTTGTAATTAAAAGATGCAGCCTACTTCATCTATTAATAAAATTATGGGAAAAAGCAAAAAATATTTCGAATTATTCTAATGTCAAATTGTTCTACGCACAATACAAATTTTGATCAAAATACCTAAATTTGAATGATTTACAAAGAAAGTTTTATATTACACTCACACGATTATTTTTTAAGGTAACTTGGATTTATTATTCTTTTTCATTGACTTGGTGGATATAGGTAGCCCTGAAGTTTTTTTGTTGTCAACTATATACATCTGGGGATAAACCGCAAGGTATCATTGGTTACCGAGTTTAGGACTGATACTTAGTATGACTTAAACTTATAATAATATGCCTGGTGTAAATCAATGACAGTCATTTATTTACAATTAAGGTGGTTATATCCTAAATATCTAGTTTTTTAAAAGTAAACTTTACTCTGGATGTTTTGGTAAATTTTTGGTTCCAAATTGGTCAACTGATTTTTAAAAACAATTTCGAACAAAAAAGTTATGGAAAAATTAATTATGCGCATAATGAGACACATAGGACTAAAACGGCGGCGTATATAATTAAAAGCCGCAAGTCGGTATGAGCTAAAATTTGGCCACAATGTGCGTATTAATACCCCCTGCAACCTAAACTTCTAAAATCAAATGGTTGCTCTTTGTTACTTGATAAAACATAAAATTAGGTATTTTGGGTCAATTCAGAAAATTTTTTTGAGGAAAATCGGAAAAAAGGTTGAAATATTTTTGCAACTATAAAATTACTGAAACCAAATATAAAATTTCTGTGCAATACCATTATCGGTTTTTGAGATATGCTCGCCGGCCCTAAAAAAATGCATATCTTCAGAAAACGCGAAAAACTAATGAAAATAAAATAAAAACGTGCTGTTATGTCGCTGATGAATTATGACACTTTCAAAAGTTCTCACTTTCATGAACAACCCCTTGCTGCAATGCATCTCTGTCATTGTTATTGCTTTAAGCTTTTTTCTGTGCTTCTTGGGGAAGGAGGGGGTAGGTGCTGCTTCAAATTTCCTTACACGCATGGAATCGACCTTTTTGCAAAAATGTGTCGCATTAATGCCTGGAAAAAAATCAAGTTTGATTAAAACTTTCAGAGCAGCTGAATTGAATTGAAACACAGCAGATGCTACATACGATAACACAGGGCGCTTAACGAACAAGTCTTTCGGTTTACGTTTCCAAATTATTTTTGGTTAATCAATTCGCTTACGTTTTGTATAATACCATGCAGATAATTCTCTAACAACCTACCATAATTAAGATCAATGAAGATTGATTTTATTAGCTCCTTGATAGTTATGGTATAGATATGACAAATTTTTGTAAGTGCTTTTGCTAGCAACTTTATCAGACTAGTATCTTCAACAAGATTCTTTTCCATGGGTAAAATAAAATGGCTTTGGATCTATTTCGGTATATTTCAAATAATGGATTAAAAATGCCCTAATTATTTTTTTAATTTGATACTTGTTTCCTAAATTCTGACGTACCGTCAAGCCGTAGATTTTTTGCTGAGTATTAATCATTTTCTCGGTAAGACGACCCACACCTCCTAATCACTTAGCATCATAAAATTTACCTTTATTGGTTTCCTTAAATTTCCGGAGACTTGTACCCATTCTTTTTTAAACATGTCCTATACATTCACCTTTTTTGACTGCAAGATCAGGGCAATAATTAGCAGCAACAGCTGGACTGAATGACTGCAGTCCCCAGCACCAATACACATTTTGTATCGAAGGCGTTTGCTTTGCATCAAACGAAGGAAAACTTAAACACGTGCTGTTGCTTTCATCGCAGCGGAGGAATCTTTATGTGTTATTTTGCATTATAACAGATTTTGAAGGTTTCATAATCATCTACATTTCTGTCTTTCTTGTTGTGTCAAATGATACATTGTCTACATGTTTTTGTTTCAATGTCGTAATTAACACACTTTCCAGTTTCTTTCGTTATACCCGTCACAACAGCATTATTTGAAACTTGGCTGACGTATTTTGATATGTACTGTTCAACGATGCATCTACATCTGCAGATTTTTTTTTCTGGCTTAATATGCTCACCTACAGCAGAAAGCATGCTTTCATCAACTACTAATGTCAATACTCCACAAGTTTTGATAATTTGTTGGTGGAGTCATATTTATCGAGCCACAAAATTTCTGGAAATTTGAGTGTTCCTTTCCTATTTCTCGAAAAGCAACAACATTAACGTCGGTTTACATCATAGCGGTGTCTACGCTGTGTTGGATTTTCAATGCGACTGTGAGAAACACATGTTATAGATGAATTGAAATGTTGAACCCAATCACAGCGTTTAGCCACACAAGTTAACTTAAATGACAAGCACAAACCAAACTTGCTTTAGCACATCACATAGAACGCTTTCGTTACAGAGTTTTGGACATTTCAAAGTTATCATGACAGTTTTAAGTATGGAAAAGTTCATTAAAAAATTGAAATCTATGTTTTTGCGTTTGTTGTTTATGTTAGTAAAACCAACAAAGATTTTTTTTGACGAGGCAGAGCGACGTTTGCTCAAGCTTTTTTGCTGTGTTACAGAAAACTGAGTGCCTGCGAACTTTCTTTTACCTGATGATCTTCTTTGTACCTTGGTTACGTTTGGGACCATCCATATTTAAAAGTTAAGTCCAAAACGTAATAGATAAATGAAAAACTGTCAACACAGCATAGCTCATAGTAAAAAAAGTTTGTGTTCTTTACAGAAGAGCTCATGATTTGATGCTTGATAAATGCGAAAGTAAACTACATCGTCGTGAATTATAAAATAGCAACATATACAAAGTTTTTCAGCGCTTTTAGAACAAATTCCAGGGGTTTGAACACTCCTAAAACCATTGTTAATGAATTTGAGGCAGGAACAAACATTTTTAAAAAGCACGGCTAAAATGAACTGAATTTTAAAAAATACCGGTTACAAAGGGCAGTGAATCTAAAATTCAAATTTGTTAATTTTAGGATAGGTTAAAATTCATGCGTGTTATTCAGCTAAGATCAATGACTGCAAATATCCTTCTAAATAGAAATACTCATGAACAAATTGAATATTACCCTACAATACTGACAAAATTATATCAAACATGGGTGACTGAAAACCTTGCCTTAGTTTTGTTTTATGTCGTCATGGAAGAAACCAAAAAGTAATGGAAAAAAAGTGGGAAAAGTAGCCAAATAAATAAATTCAGAACATTTTTCTGCCTTTTTGAAAGCTTTTCCTGACTTGTAAAATTTTTTATGCATATGCCACCTTAAAACTTGATTTATGCAAATTTGGAGCCATTCAATGATAAAAAAAAATGATCGGATTTCTCAATGCCTAAATAATATATATTTTTTTGAAATTTTCCATATTTTTTACGATATAACCACCTTAAAAGAATTCGAATTCTTTTTATTCCATGGGTTTGAAGGACAGTATATATATTTTAGATTAAAACTTATTCCGATACATTAATATTAAATTTGAAACTTCATCATTGCGATTAAAGAAGGCTATCCAAAAAGGTGGAGGCAGAGAAATCTAGAAGCAGCCAGAAAGAGTTTTTTTTTTATTCATTTCCCATAATGGGGGAAGATCATCGAAAGTCAAACTTATTCAGAGATGATCAACCACGGTTCTGGTGTACTTAGAGCTCCTGTTTGAGCTTACAGTAAATAACCGCTCAGCCAGACAACCAAATTTATCGCACCGAATGCTACTCACACGCCGAACCCGGAACCTAACGGTTGGGAGTCAGATGTCTTACCAACTGAGCTATCCGGATACAAATTATAAACAGATTAAGAAACTTAAACGTGACTAGGTAAAATCCTTGAAGCTAGTGGAGTACCTTTTTTTTTCTTTCATTCCGTGCAAAAGATTAATTCTAATAAAATGTATTGAAATATTAAGTAGTTCCATCCATTAACCGGTGATTGCATTGTTTCTATGTCAAGTTTCCAGAATAAAAAAAATAGAAAGGGCTTATTTTAACAAAAAATCTATGTTTGTTGTAACGGCACATCAACACAATCACCATGGCCCTATACCACTTGAAGTTAAACCAAGTAAACTCATCAAGGTGAGTCAGCCCTGAGCTACGTAAGTTTAATGCATTGGAACAAAAAAATGGATAGATTTAGCGACGGATTCAAGTAAACTATTTAATAAAAAATACAGCGTGAACTTAATTAGCAGCAAGAAGCGAAGGTGCAATAAATCACCTCTTATTCAAACACTAAAAAACAAAACTACGATTTCTCAATAAAGCATAACAAGCAAAATAAGCTACACCATTGACACCCCAAATTCAAATTGCGTGTCGTAATAGTGATCCGAAAAGGCTGAAAATTGTAAAAGCGCTCAAAATAATCACATCCAACTGATAAAAAAAAAATTGAAGTCCAAAGAGCTAGTTATTCATTTTGATTATAGAAAAATTATAAAATAATCATCAATGAGATACAAAGCGAATACTTTGGTGCACAACAGTTTAGTACTTTAAACTACTTGTTCGGACTATATGTAAGGGAGAACATTGACATCAATTAATAGCAATAGTGAGGCATGTCACAAATTTCGAATTGCATAGATTTCTTGTCTGAAAAGTATAATTGACCACATTTTGGGAAAAAAACAGACATTGATACAATTCATATAATTAGTGACAGTTGAAGGTCACAATTACGTGTTTGCCCTTCTGCAACAGATGTGAAATTGGGCAGGAACTGTACAGAGAAACATCATGGGAAGGACTCCATGGATGGAAAAGTTAGGAATAAAGTTTTTCGGCTTGTAGCATCAGGAAAAACTACCATCAACAACCCACGCGTGTTTGCTGACTATAAAGAAAATATCGGCAGTGTGGATGCCATCTGTATGCCTCAGGACCAGATTATCAAATAACTTATTTCAATCCCCGAAGTGAATCTCATTTTAGTAATCAATCTGTTTCGATAAATCGCCTCGCAAAGCTTTAAACGCCACCGGTGTTTGATTTGAGCAAACCAAAGCGACAAGTAGAAATATCTCACTGCTTCCTTTTCTGTCATTTAAAAAAAAAATATTCTTTAAATCTGCTCATAAACAATACAACTTTTTTTGACTCTCGATAATTTGTCAACATTTTTTAAACTATACCCTTCGACAATGTTATATTTTGTTTTTAAAGATTTTCTTGGAATTTTTGATGAGCCGAAAGCAAAAAATAATGGGATGCTAGCTTTCCCCTTTTATAAAAGCGGCTTTGCTGACGTACGAATTAGCATTGTTGGGAAATAAGAGCAGAAAATATTTACATATTTAAACTTGCAAGAATATTTTCGAATCTATCGAAATTATCGAATTCTATCTCATACATCATTGTTTTATATATTCCAAAGTGTAAGAACATAATACGTTGGGTCACGTGCGGTTTTTTCCAGCTCATACAGTTTTATTTTCTCGAAGCAGTATGACAACCTTAACTGTATATCTAAATAAAAACAGAAATAATTCAAATCCACGTGTATTTTCATGCTATGAGGAAAAAGATAAAGGAAAAGGATACAAATGAGGAAAAAATTAAACTGAAATTTGAAACTCTTGGCATTTCTTTGTCTCAAACTCTGCGAGTGTTTCTATGAAAAACCTCTATTAAATAACTCAACCTTGAGATATCGTAAGCATTTATATGACTGAACCATTGTATCACTAAACCTTTAGTTCACTGGATTTTTAGAACATTCGACTTGCGAGCCTTTGGAACACTAAACCGTTAGATTACTGGATCAATAGATAACGGGATTATCGTATTTGTATATTCAAGAACAATTGCTCCTTTAGATAATAAAATAATTGAATCTAGGAATAACTCGAAATTTGAAAAACGAAATTTTTGGATTACTGGATATTAAACTTTTAAACCAGTGGAATATTAAATCTTCGAATTGCTCGATCTATGTATCATTAGATCTTCAAAAAGGAATAAACAGAGCGTGAAAAAATTATTTTCAAAACAAAAAGTATTTTCTGACCTTATTATCGAGCACCATTGTGAAATTTTACAGTTTATTTCAAGTTTTAACTTTATTTTTGATGCAAAAAAATCTTGATGATTCTTTTCTTTCCAATTCATTCGTGTTTACAAGCAGAACATTTAATAAAATCAAGAACATTTCACAGATAATTGGACTAAGAACGAAAATTAACATCGATATTTCATTGTTTTTGCCTTTGTTTCGGAACTTCTTTCAAGCTCTGTTTTACTCCAAACTTTCCCTCAAAACTTAAATGGCTAAGTAAGGCCAACGATGTTTGGATACTCTTGGCGGCAGTTTCAAATTTCAGATCATTAGATGTTATAAAATGTATAATATCTGCAAATAAGACATTTGCAAAACTTATTTGCTCACTCATCTGATTAGTTGACAATGATGAAATAAACACGGATAATTTTGATAACCAAGGATTTTAAAACGGAATCTTTGGCATCTCGGATGAACTTCTTGACTTAATTCGCAAGAATTTAGTTTTATACTGCACTAATGAAAGAGTTAACATAATAAAAAATAGCCATCATTACTATATTAACAAAAATCTTAATTTTTTTGTAATAATTAAAAAAAAAAAAAAAAAAAAAAAAAAAAAAAAAAAAAAAAAAAAAAAAAAAAAAATCAAAAATGATAAAGTAACACATTATATCGAAAAATAATTTCGAAAAAGAACAAATAATGTTAAACTGATGTTCATGGCTTCAAATAAAATTATTTCTAATATAATGCACCTGTTAAGATTTCCATTGCCTGTCTTTATCAGTTAGCGGCACATATATAACTCCCATGAGGTTTGTACGTTTAATTGACCCATCTGCTTGTTTATCACATTGAAGAAGGTTTTGATTACCGCCTTCTGGCCCAACAGGTATGATCAAACGACCTCCAATTTTCAGTTGATCTAATAACTGCACACAAAAGCAAAAAAATCGAGAAAAAAAAAACTTGAGCTTTAGACAAATTTGTTGGTAAGAACACATAAACAGATTTATAGATAAATAAAACATTAAAAGAACTTCTAATATATGATCATCTAATTTAACACCGAAAAAAATACTTGTTCCTTCAAAGGAAAAAGCTTTAAAGTCAAGGAAGGCTTAAATTTAAAAAAAAAACTTGTTGTGGGGTTCGAAAAGCTTTCACAAATAGGTAATAGTTTGAAAAAATGATGCACAAAAAACAAAGTTTTTAAAACTAAAAAAAATAACAAAAGATTAAGTTTTGCAGGAACAAACTTTACAGATTAAAAAAATTGAAGACATTTTCAGAAACAAATTGATGAATTTAAGGAAAAATCAAAACAACCTTACCGGCTGTGGTAAAACAGAGGCAGCAGCACCAACATGAATTGCGTCATAAGGTCCATCTTCAATACAGCCTTCTCTCCCATCACCAGCTTAAAAAAATAAATAACAAAAACCGCTTCTCAGTTTAATCTCTAAAAAGTCATTACATAACTTGATTAAATGTACAAACAGATTCTGGTATTGTGCTAAACATCCAACAGTAACATGTGAAGATATGCAAGGTTTTGTGGTGGTGAACGTAATATTTCCACTGATTAATCACCAAACACATAGCAAATAGTCAAAACACTTTAAAAAAACATGAAACTACCTCTTTTCGAGAGTTAAAACAATTAAATATAAAATTTTTTGCTATTATTAAATTTTTTTTTTTCAATAACTTTCACCATAGGTTTTATAACAATTTTCTTATGATATTTAATCAGTTTCAAACATCATTTTGTTCACACGGAAGCGAAGAAAAGTTCAAATTAAAAAAGACACGCTCTCAAAAGTATAAAAGAAGGAATATTTTTTTACTTTTATAAGCAAAAATGCTGAACCAAAATAACCAATGCTAAATAAGGAAATATACTGGAAGGTAACATTGGATTGACGTTGTTTGGAGATATAGCAACTGAAAAAATATATTTACTTTAAATGTCTTTTAATAATGACTTTTGGCTGTATAAATAAAAGATATTAAAAATGAAAATGAAGACAAATATCATAGTGCTAATAAAATTTTATGCTGTTTGAATGATAAAACCAAATAACATTCAAAAAATAATTTGTGATAATTTATTTATGTTTTATAAAAATATTCCCAAGATAAACAACATGCTCAAAATTTCCAAAATTAAAATAAAAATCCTCGATAACAGTTTTAATATCACTATGAACAAAATTTTAGCAGTAACATACTGATAAGTTTCATAACACCACTGTCGAGCAAATCTTTATTTCCTTTCATCACGTTACGTTCTGATTCCTGTACCAATTCTGGTATATGATCAATACCCACAACACAGCCTGTCATACCAACCTTAACAAAAGAACGGGAATAAGGTAATGTTCAAAATTAAATAATATTCCTAAATTAGACAGTCAGAAGATCAACCATTAAAGCGAATGAATTTTGAAGCTTTTAAATTATAGACATGTGTCTCCAAAATCCCTTAAAGAACACCAAATTAGTCAAAACACTGAAAATATTAGCTTTTAATTTTATTAATGTATTTCATAAAAACTGTAAAACATAAAAGCAAGCAGATTTTATGCTAAATTTATGCCTGCATTTTGTATAACGTTAGAAAGAAATATATCATCTATTTCCTTTTTGGTATGTTATAGTAAAAATGTTAAAAGCAAGCACTTGTGAAGGTTTTATGAAAAAAGCCTACCTCCCCATTCCAGAAAAATGCCCCCACCCAGAAATATACACGACTATATTTCATCCTTGTATGATAAATACGCAATAATTAAATATCCAATATTATGATTTTATTTTTTCTCATTTGTGGTGCTATAAAATAACCTTCGTGGGTGACATATTATATTTAAAGCATTTTACAATATACTTCATTTGCACCAGTTATATGTCTTGAACAATGGAATTCATATCATTGCAAAAAAGAAAGCAAAATATTATACATAATAGCTTTATCTACGTTTTCTAAAAAGATCTTGCAAACGAAATAAGACCTTACAACTGCGAATTTAAAAAGAAAAGACAATCTTTTTATAAAATTTTATGGACATTTTCCATGTTAGCATGAGTTAGAAGAGATTATATATGGCAATTTTCCATAACAACCTATGCTGCGCCAATGCACTTCGAATCCCTTTCTGGTTAAGGTCATTTTCAACAACCTGTTCCAAACTCATCTGTGGTCTACGCTTCCCGCGGTTCCCATCTATGTCTATTCCTCTCAATTTCTTACACCAGCTATCCATTCTCTCAACATGGCCAAACCATCTTAATCTACTTTTTTGAAGTAACCACATCTTTCATCTAGCTCTTGAGAGAATTTCCTATCCCTCAATGTCACCTTACATATCCATCTCACCATCATCATATTGCTTCTCTCTGATCAGTTCAGGTCACTTTCCTTAACTGCACAAGTCACCATAGACCATTACGCTTCTTACTCAAGCATTATAGAGTCTACCTTTTGCCCATAGTGAAAGTAAAGCAAAAACGAAATTAGATATTAGTGACTAAATTGTAGGAGAGGTAAATGAACACACACAATCGCCCTCCCAAATCAAAGGGGAATTGACTAATGTCAAAAGCAGCATAAAATTTCAAGCTGAAACTTCTCACGAGAACCCTAAGACCATTTTTGCCAACGAACTAGTAACAACTGCGGCGGCTGCTAATTTACCAAGAGTTGATTGTATTAAAAAAACAATATGAAACCAACAAAAAGAAGATGAACCCACGAATCCGATTACAAGAGCAGAAATCCAAGATCTACCAATACAGATTCAAAAAACGATGACCGTTGAAAGGTTTTTCTTGTTTGATAGTGGTTCTGTTGAAAAAAATACTGAGAACTTTTGCTACATACCAATCAATACAACTGCTAGCGACTCGAACTATTGGTTTTGTGATGGTACGTTCAGTGTCTGCCCTGAAATATTATTTCAACTTTATACCGTACATGCAAGATATAATGAAAGGACTATTCCGTGCGTATCTGGACTACTTTCAAACAAGACCAGATGTACATATGAAAGGTTTTTTAATGAACTGACTAACCACCTGCAAGCAGCTGAAAATGCCCTATTTCCTATTTTTTTCTTGAGTTTACTCTTGGCATGAGAACGATCCCTGCTTTAGGAATTTTTCCACTGGAACAAGTTATATTTTCGAACAGTTAAGTGATCATATCTGAAAGAAAACTTTATAGCCCTGTCGTTTTGTGGTATTCAACAAGAAAAAAATCATTCCAAGCTGAAATTTTCTCAGAAGGTTTAGTTTTATATGTAGGTAGAATGGCCAAAAAAAATTGCCATGAAATTTCCTTGAGAAAACCATGATTTTTGGTAATGAATTTTATCTTTGGATGTTGTGCTAAAAAAGTAATGGAAGTTTATAAATCGATTAGATTAGACAAAAGGTATTTGATAAACTTCACAACCAGAATATCCAAAAACTCACCACGAATAAGACAAAGAGCATAAATACAATCCTTTACCATTTAATCACCTGTGGAATTCACTCCCACAAAGCATCATTAAATTTAAACTATTACTGTCATTTAGAAAAAGTCAGAAGGGCCATCTTGCAAGTGTAGGATCTGTAATGACCGTTATTAGGCCTGTTATAAATAAAAGATTTATCCATCTATCTATATTCTGCTCATCATTTTTAAAAGGAAATTAGTGTTTACACTGTGTTCCTATATGTGCAAAAGTATTTGCGTCTAAAATTATTTTGTTTGCTAAATTTTAAAAATAATAAATGAAGATGTTTAAAGCCTTTTATTTTACTACCACAGAAAAGAAGAAGAAGACGAGACCAGGTCCAATCTTTTAGCAGATAAGTGCGTTCCATGCAATGATGGGTTTTCTAAAACTTCTCTACAAAGGTCTTCGAGAAAAGGTTGAAGAATTTCATAAAATTGACCAAAGAAAGGGAAATGACAGTATTATATGGACAACTTATCAATATGAAAGACAGTAATAGAACATTATGAGCAAATCATACTTGTCGAAAACAGTTTGTAGATATAAGTAAAAGATCTTTAGATTATTTAGATGGGAGCACTGGAAAGAAAGCAAGATCATCCACTTATAGAGCTCAAGAATTAGAAAGGTATGGAGACAACATCTATTTTGCCCAAATGTAAAGATGATAAAATTTTATTTGTTTATATAAAATTATGAGTGAATTGAAGAAAAACGGACAAAAAACAAAGAAGAATATAACAACAGCACTGCAAAACTTTTTAACACAGATATTCAGGAAATGGTCAATAATATTCAATTTTTACCCCACACCTGACAATATCATTAACAAAAACAATGACAACGAATGGGTACCATAGAGTCTAATGACTCTTTTGAATAATTTAATTTCACTAGAGTTGAAAAGAAATAGTCTTGGACAATGTATTACACAAGCATCATGCCTATAATCAGTCATGTGCCCTTTAATATTTAGACTAGGTGTTAAATTGAAAAAGACTTTGGCTTGTAAATAGTTGATTAATCACCTGTCTAGACCTGCTTTTTCCATATCCAATAGTGAGGTCCTGAGATATAAGCAATCTGTCATTGAGTCTACTGATGCTAATAGCCATAATGGAAATCAGAATCATGGGTAAATCAATCAATTCAAACAATGGGCCGTTTATAACGTTGACCACAATGTAATTACAAAAACAGGGAAGAATTTTTTCATGGAATGGGCATTTCACCCAATAAACAAAGCATGCTTTGACTTATCTCACATGTTTAGATCAATAATAGGAATAAAGGACACAGGCGACTCTTTTTCTACTGGACCTTTATCTGTTACACTTTGCATGAAGCCAGACCAGTTAGGACGCAATTTTCTTAAGCATGCTTGCTTAAGTGACATTTATGATATGTGTGATAAGTGATGATAATTCGAAAGCGTGTGCGTAACAGTTTTGTTGAGAACTTGTCTAAACCATTGGCTTTGTTAACTTTATAAAGAAGTTCAATAGAATCTAGAGAACTGGGAAACTGGAAAATTGAAGACTCAACATTGAATCCAGTTAAGTCAGACAAAGCAGTTGCTCCTCAGACTCTTCTGAAGATAATACGTGCAACTGTAATCAACTTCATGTTCTACAAATGTTTGTTTTTGCAAGAAGTATAAAATGGATTGCATGACATTGTGTGGAGATTGCCACCGTGAATCTTGTGGGAATGTACAGTTAGTTTAATGACATTAATTAAATGGTTGTCTGGCTGAGCGTGTAAGGCAAAAGCCCCCGGATTAGTTACATGCCTTTATTTATAGAAAACCGAATACGACGAAAACGATAATGATGATAAAGATGATGTAAGCAATGATGTTGGCAATATATTTGACAACATTTTCTCCCTATGAAACATTATACAGGTAGAAATTTCATAAATATAGAATACTGAAATTAAATAAACTCTTTTGGTTTAAGACTTTACTTATGGAATCCTTAATTTCTTTTTTTTTTTAAAAACCAAATAGATGAACAGATGAATGCGTATGTTAACAAAGAAGACAAACATACATCCTTTGAACAATCAATATTTACAATAGGAGCATTATGTCAATGAGAATAATTAAATAAGCCCCAAACTCCTCTTGTTTGTTATATATGTGCTGTTGTAAAATAATAGTATTCAAATGAGTAACTTTACGTATATTCTCATTACAATATTTGTTTCCTGTATAGGAATAATTTTCGAACAAAAAAACAAAAAAAAAAAAATTCAGAATTTCGAGAAATTAAAATCTACCACCAAAAATCCACCATTTTGTTAAAAATGGTTTTCAGTTGTTAAAAATAATTTTCAGTTGTGATGTGGAACTTGTTCAATAGAACACAGCAAGAGATGGCACAAACCAATAAATATATAGAGGGGTGGCACCAAGGATTTCAAGGATTTTGCATGAGCTAGATTGAAAGTTTTGGAAATTCATTGGTTTACAGAAAAAATAACAGTCAGGTAACCTTGTAAACATTATCCAAGCTGAAGCTGGTCATCCACCACCTGCCCAGCAGAGAAGGTATACTAATTGCAATGAGCAAGTTTTGAGAATCGTTGATGATTGTTGATCTCAATAGAAATAACCTTCAATACAATAGAAGTATTGCCTATAATTTCGGATTTTAGGTTTTTTATTTGACAAAAATTCTTCATAGTTATAATGTTAAAACGTTTACAATGTAAAAAGATTTTTGTAAAACAGTATTTGTTTCACGTTTCTTGAATTTCCCTTATGAGCAGAACAAACGCGAAAACTTGTGATGTAAATAAAATGATAATAGCTGGAAATATCTATTTATAAAGTTCATCATTTAAATGGTTTAAAAAATGGTTGAAAAGTTTTTCTTTTAAAAAATGAAGACAAGTGTATCTCAAAAATATTATTAGGGGGGCTTTTTTCGGGGGGCAATTTTCCTAGGGTTTTTTTTGTGACTTATATAACATCTTATATAAAATCAAATGGCACGTGCTAAAATAATAGTTTTTAACACCATAAGATTTTGAAAGAATAAGAACATGATGACTTCTACAGAAAAATCAGAACACTTGCTTGGCCTTATGATCTTTAATCTTCAAACAAAATCTCTTACAAAAATAATGAATAAAAGAACAATGTCAATCAAAACTGAAACGATTTACAGGCTAAGTAAATCAGAAGGAAAATCAAAGTCTTTGTTAAATTTTTACACAAAACTTTTCCTGAAAAAAATAAAAAAAATTATTAACTCCTTGGGTAACGTAGTTTTTTTTAAACACAGATACAGTCAGGTAGAGATTTACCATACTAACTTACCATATAAGCCATACAGGCACTTAAATATCCACTCCCCGAACCTACATCTAGTGCTTTACTACCTTCAAAAAGATGATTTTCCAAATGCTGCAATGCATGTACATGCTAGAAAACAATGTCATCATCAAGCTATAATTATAAGAAATACATATTACAGATGCTATAGCAAATGATCAAACAATATATGCCAGAATAACCAATTATAGTATGCCAAAATGCAAAACAATTAATCCAAACTTGTTAAATATTCTCAATATTTTGACATTTATTAAAAATACAACAAATATTATGACTATAGACAAGATCACAATTTTTTATTAAAAATAATAGTAAACAACTTCCAACTTCCAAAAGTGATTTTTTTGTTACATTGACTAGACTGAAACTTTAAAAAAAAAAAAGATCACAATTTTTTAATAAAAATAATAGTAAACAACTTCCAACTTCCAAAAGTGATTTTTTTGTTACATTGACTAGACTGAAACTTTAAAAAAAAAAAAAAGATCACAATTTTTTATTAAAAATAATAGTAAACAACTTCCAACTTCCAAAAGAGATTTTTTTGTTACATTGACTAGACTGAAACTTTAAAAAAAAGAAAAAAAGAAAAAGAAAGGCAAATGAAGGCCTAGATAAAAGACAGTTAAAACTTAAATTCTTCAGTGACTATATATATATATAAATATATATATATATATATAAAAAAATAAAAGTTTATAGAAATATAACTTTTGATCCTCCCTGCATATGCAGATTTAATTAAAAGTAGGAGACAAAAACAGTTTTAATTAATTTTTTAGGAAATTTGAATCGTTTTTAGTACAAATTTATTTAACAATAAATATAATCTGGTGACAATATGAGCCAAAAAAGACTAGTTATGACCTTCAAAGTTATAGTATTTTCACACAAATCTCATACATCTGAATCAAAAAATTTAGCTAGCAATAACATGGCTATAGATATATAACTTCTTTCCAATTTTTAAAATTTTTGCTAATGCAAATTTTTTTTTTTTTATCAATTAAGTAAGGTTTCTGAGAAAATTTTTAAAAAAATTATTGAACATTTTTCAAAAAAAACATTGGGCTCAAGTGCATAAATTTTATATAACTCTGTTTGGTAAAAAAGCTATATCGTAACTCAGTACAATACTTATACTTTTAGGGATTTTATTTTTTTACGCCTTTTTGGCACGCCTACTCCCCGACCCAAATATAAATCAAGATTCCTTCTACGGCCCTCTAACTTGGTGCAAATAATTAGAAAAAAACAAACTAACGGATTAAAAAAAAAAACTTTTAAGCTAACGAGAATTTTTTGGAGAAACTGGACTTCCTTACCATTCTAAAGCGGATGGTCCAAAAACAATAAACAGGTACTATGATTCACAATGACCTTACAATTGCAATCAGTTTTTTCACAGAAACTTACCATATGTGGTGCACTAATAGTTACAGAGTAGCCTGTAATAAAATAAAAGAATTTAAGTAGTATCAGTTCATATAAACTATTATTAGAGTCACAGTGCATAACTTTTAGCAAAGCTTAGACGGATGACTATTATTTTTAAGGATGCTTCAAAAATTCAACATAGCAATTCTAAATTCTTAAACTTTGAATAACTCTACAAGCAAAAGACAATCAGTTAAAGAAACCACAACTTTTCTAAGTTCTGAGACTTGTAAATTTATATTGTAAAATGAATAAAACTGCTAATCTACACACTGGCGTTTTGCTGTACAACAGCTCATTAATTGATGTAACCTTCTATAGTTACTAGCCTACTATCAAACCATTTATATTTACCAATGCAAATTATTTATGTTAGTAAATGGCTAGTAATTTTAGGAGCGCATGTTTTAAAAATTGGGTCAGTGCTCCAACTATTAGGAGGTAATCTATTTATATGACTCAACAATAATTCAGTTTAATAAATGAGACTTTAAACCTGAATGGCAGCAAATATTGTCCATACATCAGTCATGATAATCGATTAAACTAAATCAAATCAAAACACCTGTCATAAACATAACATCATAAATGATCTTCTACAATCAATAGAAAAAGGTTACTCAAATCTCTATATATATGAAAAGAATGGAAATGATAGAAATTTACTTTTTTGCAAAATTGACCCACCTAACAAAAAGCACCACTTTCAAAGAAAAATAATTTACTTTGACTCACTAAAAAGCAAATTAGCATTAATTCTAAATAACTTGGACTGACAAAAATGTCCAAAAACATACAAAAAAAATATTTAACTGCAATCCTGTAAAAACCAGCTTGAATTCTCAAAATATGAAAATTTTAGACCTATAAATCAATTAAAATATTAGCAAGAATAAAGATTGTAATGGTGTAAACAAATACACTCCCGTTTAACAACAATGTCTTCAGAGCAATATTACATACAAAGCAGCAAATTTCCAAGTGTCAGAAACATGTGCGCATACAAAACACAAGTTGTCTTTCTAATAAACCAATAGCAGAGTTTTTGAGTATAATTATAAACCAATCACGCTTCAGTAAAAATATGATTGTTTTAAAGGTGCTCTATTAAATGTGCACCAATTTTTGCTATTATTTAAAAAATATGTAAATATTTATTTTCAATGTTCTCTTCTTTCAAACCATTCCACATGTGTGTGAATTTTTAAAACAATACATGAGCAGACCTTTTGTTTCACTGTTAAAATGATCTTTCGATTTAATAATTATGCAACCAATAGTTTCATAAATTGTTTCGATTGCTTTCTTATCAATGATGTAATTGTTTTTAATAACATGCAATGTTGTTATATGCTGTTATGTAACACGCGTTGGTGTAGATACACTTTACGCATTACAATAACTTCTTTTTATGAAAACATCGTAATAAATTTGTATAGCAATTATACCAAGTAAAACGTTAAATAGCATTTATGCTGAAAAAAATACGATTTATTTTTACTGAATAGTTAACAAGAAATTGCACAAGATAGATTTTACGAAATTAAACAACTTTTGGTTTTGACTTTCAAATAATTTTTTAATCAAAAATAGTTAACCGATTAAACAACGACGTCTGTCTTTTCAAAATAAATGAAAAAAGAACAAAATATGTGCATCTTAACAAAATATCAATGAACTTGTCTTTTATTTACACATAGAGTGTTACTTGCATGTTTTTTTTTTTTTTTTAAATTTTAATTCTTCTTCCACAGGGTGGAAGCGGTAAGATGGAATGCATGGTGAAAAACTTTACTGGGCGCAAACTGGTTGTGCTCACCGGACCTTAGCTTGGAATCCCATCAAATTGAAACCATCCATCGTTACTTCTGTATGAATCATACGTTACTTCTGTATCAACCCCACAAAATCTATAATAGGTCATCGACTCAGCAATCTTGCTGAGGTTATAGTGTTTGACAAGTGCTGTAAGGTTCTAACCAAAACTCTCAATATCATACTCGACTACCTGTCCTGCCGAACTTGTCAAACAATATGTTGTGGGGACTGTGGGAAAATTCCCCCATGAGACTACAAAAAGCCCACAAGAAATGCTGAGAGGATGGGCCAAGTCAAAAATCCCCCAGTTTGACACCAACTATCGATGCCTCTGCAAAGTGTGAGGAGAGTCATGATGCAGTTTGTTCTGGCAATAGTATCTGCCAAAAAGGGTTAACGCCAGCACTACACGTTGCGAAAGAGTTGATGTGGCGTCAGCAAGACTGTGTTCAGCTCAATCTCTTCCAGGATAATTTCCTAGTGAAAGCATTCAATCAAACTTTGTAAAGCACAACACGAGATAACATTAGTGTGTGTCCACAGACTTCAATCTCTCTGTTATCAACCTCTTCATGGTAAGAGCATTTCATAACAGTAGTAAGCTTTACTGGGACTCCCATTTCGTTTTGCGAATGCCGATTAAAATACCTAGGTCGTATTGGTTGAAATCTATGCTATCGACGTGTGTGTCTCTAACATCTACTTTGATTGATTAGAATGAGCGTGTTTTAAATTGGTGAGCTTTGTAGACAGATTCACTAACCCTCCAGTTGATTATGTCACCAGGTCTGGCATCGCCCAGTGGAATGGTTTGCAAGAGCCGGACTTGGACCCAGAAGCACAAGTAAAGTCCCTGAAAGGGCAATATTGTTAGTTATTGCGATAGATGATTTCATCGTAGTTGTATTGACTGAGACCACGAGGCCTGTGTTTTTAAGAATATTATTTGAGTCTTATTAATTGAGTCTACTAGTGTGGACGCAGAGTTGTACTTCCCTGGATTATGCGAACTTCTTTTGTGGGAAGAACCAGTAGGTTTTTCCTCTTTTTAGCATTATATCACATGTATAGTATGGTAGAGCTGATTAGAAACACCTCCCAATCTCCTGGAGACAAAAGTTTTAGCCAGCTTAAATTGAGTAATTTATTGTGCGGTGTTGTCCTGGTAAAACAGAGCGATCTTTATTAGGGAGTAATGAAAGTCAGTGCCATTAATAGGTATCCTAGTATGGTCTAGTCTCTAAGAAAAGCCATATAGTTCTCTGCTTTTCGCAATTTATCACATAGAGCACTAAGCAGCTTTGCTTGGTTTAAGTCTCATGCCTCATTGTGACTTGTTTACGCAACTGTCCATGGCTTGGTTTAGCAGCTTAATACCTCTTCCTTTTGCTGTGTTTCATCATCACTATCGCTCATGGTCAGGTGCTCATCAAATATCGTCTATACTTGGTCAAGCTCTATGTGCTTGCGTGCGATTCAGCTCACTTGTTAATTGCTGTTTCCATTAAAATGTGAGAGCAACCGCCATGAGAACAAGTGTCTTTTTCAATGTATCGATACTCACTTTAAGTCATTATGTTAACATATACAACTCCATATAAGCTTATCATTTAAATGGATTTCAGGGTATTAGATAATTGCCTACCAATGCATCCAACAAGGATTTTCATACGTGGATCAACAATGTGTGGTAAAACAACGTTAATTCAGAACCTTGTACTCAATCCACATTCACAATATTAAGCGCTCTTATCAAATCTGTATTTAATTTAATATCATATATGACATGTTAATGAAACTTAAAAATGCCAAAACGCAATTCTTTACATAGCAAATTCAATAAACAAACCAATGAATTATGAAATAATCAAGTTACATGTGTCACTTTTAATATTATAATAATAATAATTATCATCATGATGCCACATTAGCTGTACATATCAAAATGCTGTTTTAAATGAAAAACAACCAGGGTCTCAGAGATGCAGATAGTGGGGAAGGTGTAGATTTAAAATTACTTATTATATATCCGTAAAAAAATTCAGCAGAGATTAATAATTGTCAAATATATATTTTCATAATAAAAATATCTGTATCATGGCAATATAAGTTATTAATTTGCTGTTCATTGGCGCATGTTAGGGAAACGCCACGAGAGCCTTAAGTTTTTCCACTTCAGGGGTAAAACCGTAATAGTCCCTGGGCGGCACCAAGAAGTCCTATTTGATTGGTAAGAAAATACATTTAAGACAATATTAAAAACTATTAAACCGAAGTAAATCACATCAACCAAAAATAGCTAAAATAAAAAAAGACAAAATAATAATTTCAATAAATGAAAAAAATTTATTGTAATACTATTAAAATGCACTCTTAATGATCAACAAGTATATGCGAGAAAATTAGCAATTATAGAAGTCTCATAAAAATGCGTATATAAGAATAATTTCGAATTTAGACTATTTATTCAAATAAAGATTACTTCATACTATATCAAGCTTGAAATAAAAAAACAAAGCAACGCCAAAAAATACTAAAAACAAATTTAAGGAGGTTTAGGCGAAAATCAAAACATAAACACAAACAAAATTTTAGGTGGCTATTTAAAATTTTAGGAAGGAGATTTCATGATTTTAGGAAGTGCATTAACCCTGCATACGCATGTAGTAGCATTAGCTCCTCTACATTCTGCCACGCTTTAAATATTGCAATAAAAAGTAATACTTCACAAGTAACATAAAATAAATAAAGAATAACATAACATTTTGAATTTAAACTATTGATTTTGAAATATTCACCTATAGGTTGTGGGGAATCTTGATAAGGACTTCTTACAGTGTAATTACCACGATCAACTTTCAACATCACATTTTCAACTCTAGATGATGTCAAAACATGGTTTTCTAAAATAATGATACATCTATAAATGTGTTAGTTAATAAACCGATCTGAATTTACCCTATTTTTAGATTATACTCATATATCGGGAAACGATTTCACAACAAAATCTACTTAATTTTAATTTGCAAAAATATCAACACAAACTTTGCTCAGAAAACATAAAAAAAAAACTCACAAAGTCATCAAAATTTCGCATAAAAATGACTGACAAGAAAGAGTAATATCTTTTGTATGAAAAATAAGTGACAGCGGCATACTTTTAAGCTGATATATGAGGTCTGCATTATTTTTCCCATGCGAACGCCACGCCATATTTCTTGTAAATAAACAAGCAAGTGATAAATAACTTGTAATTCTCATATATACTAAAATAAATTGCAACAAATTATCTTACTAAAATAAATGGCAGCATAAAATCAACAAATCATTCAAATAAAGATTTTTTGAGTTTTAAAATAGAATAAGTAGTATAGCACATCCTCATCTCTTAGATTTTTTACATATTCACTAAAATTCCAAAAGTTTTCAAGGAATATTTATAAATTAAAGGACTTTGTTAATTTTTACCACACATCAGAAAGTCAATGAAGCCTCGTGTAAGTTATAAGAACGTTTTCCTTGTATCACATTATTGGTAAAAATTTCCAGGTCTTTCCTATTTAACTCTAAATTTGAGAAGATATCAAAAGATTTGCAGACAAAAATTTGATCACTTTGATTACTTATACCTGTTTTTGGATTCATAGCCCCTTAAAAACGAATTTAAGTAAGTGGCTATATGCACAAAAACTCATTTTACAAATAAATTTTTCTATTTTTTGGTAAATAGGGGGCAATTATATAGAAACAATACTTATTCGGCAAAAACAACTAAACAAAATAGGTAAATAGTACCAATTATACCTAACTTTAAAAATTCGCGCAAATTTCGATCATGCTTTTACCAATCAAACAAACTCAAAAAATCATGAGAAACATAATCTCTTTTACTAAATGCTTAAAATAAAAGCAAGAAATTAAAAATATTGAATTTACCCTCAAAATTCTTTGAATAAATAGCAAGGTATTTAAAAGCATCAGAAGTTAAAAAATTCATAGTTAAGATATAACCAGGGTGTTATAACCAGACTTTAAACTTTTACAGCATTTTATGTGCTGCATGCGTGCATGTTTCTTAAAATAATTCTGCTCATAATCATGGCATGTGATTTCATAGACGCTAACACACATTCTTTAAACAAGGAGGTTAATATATTTTTATCATTACTTTTTTAGCTTGCGAGAAACAAAAAATTAAGAAAAACGAGTACTAGATTGAAATACAAAGAATCCACTTTAAATATACTGCAAAAAAAATTATATACCTAAAATAACTGATATTGCAAAGAGAGAAAAATTTTTTTTAGATATATACTTTTTTATATATATTTTTGGTAGTGTTCCAGACTCACTTTTAACGAATATTTACAACTATTTAAAGTTTGAGCCTCATATCTGGATTTTGTTTCTAACACTTTGTCCTGCAACCGATCCTTCGGACTTTCGATTAGCAGGAGACTATGGAGTGTTGTCTGTGACAATTTGTTTTGCAGACAATTTTTAATTTCGAGAAAATCTCTTGACACAAGCTGCACTCATCGAAAATATCATCAGTAGATGTAAGAAAATTTGAGTACAGAAATGAATTTACACTATCGCTTTTTAAGTTGATGCATAAATCTATTGCATTTTACATCTGCCAATTATTTGATATTTTCTCTCGCTGTTCATCATCAAGCCTCGATATAAATATTTTTGGTACGCCGGACATTATGGTTGGTAACTATGAGTTTTGGTCGGACATGTCCTTT
>JAUZNK010002687.1:0-35700 GCA_035046665.1 Euphysa ruthae | reverse complement strand
AATTTATCTACAAGGTCGAATTTCTCTTTGAAGACGAATTCAACTTTGAGCACGAATTTATCATCAAAGACGAATTGCCTTAGTAAGCCTTAGGGATCGTCCCAGATTAGTGTCCTTAAAAAAAAGATGATTTTTGACGAATTTAATCGGTATAAAATCGTTCTTTGCTTTCAAAAGATTTGCCTTTAAAGTTAATGTTTTAAAAGAAAGACAAATTTCCATTAAAGCTTTTTTTCAGTCAATTACATTCACGAATTCATCCCGAGGCCGATTTTATCTTCGAGGACGGAATTTATCTACAAGGTCGAATTTCTCTTTGAAGACGAATTCAACTTTGAGCACGAATTTATCATCAAAGACGAATTGAAACTTTTTTTTGGAAAAATTTATATACAAAGACGAATTTAGACGAATTCAAACTATATAAAAACAATAAAACAAACTAAACCTTTCCCGTTCCCCATAGTATATAAATTTGACTCTTTTTAACAACACATTTTTATTGAATAACTTCATTACTGTGTATTTATGGTATACCATGTTTATGTCTACACTAAAATATATACATATTTAGTAGAAATATATATATATATATATATATATATATATTTATAGAAATGCCACCAGATATTTTTTCTCAGTCCGGAAAAATTCTCCCTTGTCTCTCTAGTTCATTAATTATTCATGAACTATCTGTCCTGTCAAAACATTTGCAGTACTATCACTTTGTTATTTTGATGTATAATTTACAAGCATGTCACTTAAACTGTAATATTTAAAATGTTAGTTGGGATAGCAATTGTTAATAATAAAAGCGACTATAACCTTATAATAATCTTTTTGTAAAGATATGTTTGATAGATCAACTTAAACTTTGACACCATAGTGTTTTTTTCTTTTTATTTATAAGGCTTTTATGTATTTTTAAAATGTTTTCTATTGTTTTTTTCTGCCTATACTTATATTTAAAATTATTTCTCATTTCTTGGAAGTATGATTTGTTTACGTAGCGCAGAAGTGGGCTTCAAATTATCATGATTAAAATAAAATGGTTATAAAAAAAAAAAGAACGTTGTTCAATAATTTAAAAAGATTATCTTGTTGACACGAAAAAAACATCACTTGAGAATTCTAATATTACTGAAATACTTTTAAGTTTTATTTATTTGTTGATTTATAAACAAGTTTTTATAATATTATTGAGATGCATATTTTGTCATTTACTGCACTGTTAGAGGTAGGATGGAAGAGTGTTTATTTTGCACAAAAGACTAAAGTGTGTATATTGCCTTAATGCTACTCACTACATTTTATATATAATCTAGTATTTCTTGTTGTATTTGCAGAGTGTTTTTAGTTATTGTCATTTCACTTAAAATAACTAAAAAAGTTTGTTTGTTTTGCTTTCTTCTTAGAGATATGTTTTTGTTCAAATCAGCCTCAGAAACCAGAAAGTCAATTTTTTCCTTGTTGGTTGCAGCTGGTCCAGTATTGGATGATTCTGGCAGTTTTTAATCACCCAACTTTTTGGAATTTTAAACCTTTTTCATTCTTCTGATTCTTTTTTAATGCAGATACTGCTTTCCTCTTCTTTTTTTTTTGGCTTTACACATTCCATTTTCTCGACGATTGAACTTGATGACAATTTTGTCTGCAGAAGCATATTTATCATATACATTCAATATTATCTATACATGCTGAGAAAAATGTTGCTAGAAGACACTCATAAAAATAAAAGCTTTAAGGGGGTATCCTCAGTCGAGTGACTTAAATTTTCCATAGGAAAGGGGTGCCAAAATATGTAAAATGTCTGAAAAAATTGTTTGGGATATTTATTAATGACTGGATTCTTAATAATAAGTCAACATAATTCTATCACTTGTGCTATGTTCTTTGTCATCTCCTCACTTTCAAAACTCAAGACTAATTGCCAAAATAAATTTATTTAAAATATAATTCTTAAAAAAAAACATATTTTTTAAAATGTAAACATTTTACTATACTAATATAGATTTAAGATTGAATATTCATTTCTAAGAGTTTGTATTTTCTTAAACAACTATCAACGGTTATATAAGGTTTTATTATTCCTTGATATTTATCTCAACTCCAAAATTTAGAATTTAATCAATCTTTCCACCTTCATTATTCCATTGTGCAGTAATAATAATAAAATACCTGTCCGTGAATGAATTCTTTTTTTGCTCTATATTTTGGAATTTTAACAACTTGCCATTTAGAACTAACAGATTTCTTTCTTTCTAGCATTATGCAGAGTTTTAGACGCTTCTTGTATCAAACACACAAAGTTCTCATTTGATAGGAAAGATTAGCATCGACTGAACCTCTTAAAATTAATTTTCCTTGATAATGTACAAAAGCCATTTTTCCACTTGATTTTAAATCGTATTTGTTCGTCATTATTGTCCTATACATATCAATATCCATTCTCTCTGACCGTTTATCAATAATGCCGTTCATCATACTAAAAGAACTTTCTACCATTGGCCCGGTAAAGATACTCAAGCATGACCAGTCAACTCAAGAGTAGTTAGCGTTGTGTAGAAAATACCTTATTCCACCATACATCTAATCTTTTGCTTTGTAGAAGTAATGGAAGATTTGTGTTAAACATATAATCTTTTACCTTCCTGCTGTAATCTGAACTGGCAGTTTTATCCAGGAATAATGTAAGGTACGGTTTTAGCAGCATAAAATACTCGTGCGTTTTCCTGGAGTGACGTAAGTAAGGGACAAGCCATGAGAAATACTTTAAAATTAAATTAACTATGGCTAACTTATTTTGTAAATATACGCCAGACTTTACATATGCTGTTCAGAGCTTGTCGTAAAATTCGATGGCAATATCCTTAAGAACACGACTTCTTTTTAATTCATTTGTTACCCTTTCATTGTTGTCCCCAACATAAAGAGAACTTAATTTTCGTACATTGGAAAACATCTACGACCTTAATTTTACGTCGGTGACAACACATATTTTTGGCATATTTTTTCAAGTTTTACGATTCAACATTTGCCATGAAAGAGTCTATTCAAAACTTTATGTAATAGTTCTGAGCCACTATGTGATTAGTCTCCATCACAAAATACCCTAAACTTAAGCTTTTTGTGGTAAATCTTTACCAGGAAAACAATATAGAGGAATAAAGTATCCAGTTGCAGACTCAAAAGTTAGTTTATAATGTTAAGAAACTTGATATAAAATTTCATGGATTATTTTTAATTCTAGATATTGTTTCAAATAATGGTTTTGATTTGCAGTTGATCCATCCTTTTCATGTCCAAATCCACCATTTTGTAAATGAGCTATAGACTGGAAAAACAACAGGTGAAGACAAACTAATTAGGAATTTAGTAATGTAGGTTTGGTTTTTATGATAGCTATTTTTCTTTTCTTAACTCAAATCAACTCTTAGTTTTATTATTATTTTACAGCTCCAACTGGTGTTTTTAAGGAGATATTTCAATACAATCAATAATTAATGAAAATAATTAAAATCTTTAACTTTTATACATGCGGTACGCATGTATACATGCTTTGTTTGCATGATATTTTACCTGTTTTTTAGAGTGTCATTTTATGTACCTATCAGTCCTTAGTTGCCCTCTGCAGCATGCCAAAAGGTATATAACATAGCTGCATGATAAAGCGACATTTTGTATGATTGTTGCTTGGACTGTTAACTTAGCTCTGTGGACACAACTTGGGGGTTCCTTTTTATCACGATTTAAACTTTCGTTATTTCTAATTTTATTTTTAAACTGCACTAGAATTATAATCATCTAGTGTTAGTTTGCGTAGCAACTTTATTTTAGTTAGATTTATTTGGAATGGTATTGTCACTTTTTATATGCCCTTTTAACAGTAGCTTGCATAGAAATAAAATAAGACAATAATATTGCAAGTATCCCTGTATTTCTAAACACATGTAGCAAACTATTATAAAAACGAGCCTATATTTGTTTTTGACATAATATATGTTTATCATAGTCATAAGAAATACATAATCATTTTATAATGACTATGGTTTAATAGATGAACCGTACACAATGCGATACTGGGAGGGTTCTGAAAGTACGAAGGTGCGAACTTTTGGGCAAATCTTTCTCAGCAAATCTTGACAATTTTTTAAAAACAGATTTTTTTTAAAGGATAATTTATAAAGAGTGAAACCTTGATTGTTTAAAAGCGAATTTTTAAAAAGGATCCATTTTAAAAAGCAAACTATGTAAGGACGGTTGTTTAAAAGCGAATTCTTAACAAGGATGAATTTATGAAAGCAAATAATTAAAGGACGACTGTTTAAAAGCGAATTCTTAAAAAAGAAAAATCTTAAAAAGTAAATTTTTAAAGGACAATTTATTAAAGCAAAATCTTAAGGACAAATGTTTAAAAAGATAACGCTTTTTTAATGGACGAAATCTACTTTTAGTTGACAAAAAAGCAGGGCGATTTCATATCGGAAAAAGTCTATATAATTTATCATATGCAATCATCCAAAAAAAGCAGAACACTAATCTGGAACGGTTCCCTATGTGCAAAAGATAATGCTTATTCTTATTGGCGGGAAAACATATATTTCTGAATACGACACTTTTCTTCCTCTTAATAACAGCTTTTTTTACTCCATGATTCGCCTAAACGAACCTACCTTGTCTTTGTTCCAACTACATTTACCGATTATCAATTTATTGATGTAATATCCACACACTTTATTTGTAGTTTATTAGTGTTTTCTGTAGAATTGATTATGCATTTCTATGAATAGGTTATTTCGCATAAATATATTGAATATGAACTTCTTTAAATAGTGTTGTTAATCTACAGATTATTTATATCATGCAATAATTTTATAAAAATTATCACCTTCTTCCTTTTTATACTAGTGGCTATGTGTGATGCTGTTATGCAGCAAGTTTGCTGGTTACGATTATGACACGAATATAAATATATGGGAGGGGCATACAAAAGGATAGAATATAATTACAATTCTAGTCCTTTTACTAAAGAAAAGACAATTCTGATTTTCATTAGTCTACAAGTCTTCAAATAAAATACCCTTTTATCCTAACCCTGTACAATGCAGTAAACGACAAATTATGCAAGATTATAAAAACTTGTTTTTATTCAAAAAATAAAAATCTAAGCTATTAACCAATATTAAAATTTAGTCTGTGAGAACTTCAAAATACATTTTTTCTGTCCGTAAAAAACAGAAAAAATACGTTATTCAAAACAAAGTTTCATATCAAGAAGCTTTTTGTAAAAGACACTTTTTGAAAGTTTTGAAATTGTTTTTTTGTTTATCATCCGTGACCTCTAAGCAAATTTTTAGATTTATAATTTTTCAGAGTTACATGCCCTTATGTTATAATTCCACTGCACTATTACCTAAAAAAAATTTAAACATCTCTGTAAACTTTTTATGCTACAAAAGCAGTATTTTTAAGGTAAAATAGAATAGTATCACACTTCGAGGCTGAGCTCGAAAAATAAGAAACCAAGATTTGTGCTAATTTGATTTTGTAAGGTTTTAAACAATTAACATGATTTCATAGCTAAATAAAAAAAAAAAAAAAAAAAAAACGTTAATGTTATTTAAGTTTCAATACCCAGACTGACCAATAAATAGACAATTATATATAATTCTTTTAAAAACTACTGGTGCCATGCTAAAAGAGAGCGCAAATTTCTAAGCAAGAAATGCTCTGCAACTGATAACAGTAAACACACATTCTCTGTGAGAATACAAGGTGTTTTAGAATCCAAAATTTAAACTGTAAATATTCTTGGTTATGCCAGCTTTTATTCTGAATAGAAAGAGTGAGCATTACTTTGGCCGACTGCAAGTTTTTTTTTCTAAGGTCACTTTTACGAAAAATGCCTCTACAATTTTTTGCTGATGGTATTAATAATTACCACGGCAACCACGTTAGCAATTGCTGATTGCTGAGGTGTATTGCGAGGGCTGCTAAGACACAGTCATTACAGCTTCGTCATAAGTTTAGATTTTTTACCAGATGGTAATATGATTTAAAATAATAATATTGAAAGAATCTTATTTTGAATTGTGAAAATCCAAAATAAACAGAATCCAATCACTACATATGCTCTTTATTCTATTGAAAGTAAGTGACTAAATAACTAATTCTCACCATTCCCATCCAAGCTTCATGTAACTGCTTAAGAAATTGATCAACTTGATCAGTAATTTCAGTAGCATTGGAATCTTTACTAGCAACAGCTGAACTAACAAAACCAGATATTCTTCCACGACCATAAAGAAAAGCACTATTGATAGCCGTATCAACATTCATTCGAATATCTGAATCATTGAGGTTCAAATACCTATAACAAAAATGATAAAAAAATTCAAATAAAAATTTAATTTCCTATTTTGCATATTTATTTTTATAACTGACTGCAAAAAAATAACAATAATGCGGTTTACAAGATTTTTTTGTCTTTTTCTTAACGGATGTTAAAACAGAATTCTCCTTAAGTTCTCTGATTAAGGGAAAATTAAATAAAATGAGCGTCAGGATTTTTTGCTGAAACACCTTCAATATGGAATAAACAATAGAACTCGGGAAATACCAAGAAATTATTGACAAATATAGGACCAAAATGATGAAAATAATTTTCTATCCTAAATGGTCATACGATATACAACTGGAAGCCTTACCTTCAAACAGAATAATAAGTAACTTTGCGACAAGTACAGGTATATTTGTAGATCACACCTGACAGCAAAAACTTAGGGAAAATATCTCAAAATCTCAATTTCAGTTCCTTACATACTAAGTTTGAAAAAAATAGGTTGAGTTTAGAAAGAAGAACTTATAAATATTGAGATGAAAATCTTTCTTTTTTAGAGACATCGGTGGAAGAGAATAGCATAAAAATTAAACATGTAATCAATCAGACATAAATCCCTTTTTAAAAGAAAGTTTCAGATTAAATTTCAGTAGCAATAGTACACAAGACCATATATATAACATTTAGAAAAACAAAAAATTTATTACGAGTCGGTTTCTCATAACCACAAGTAGAAAACTTATCCTTAACCTGATGGGTGAGAGCATCCCTAAAATTATCCTCCACCTCATGATCCAAATTTTTGATGTTATGAATACCTAGTTTGCTTGTTAACTAGCTTATCTGAACTTTTTCTGTTTCTCAGGCTGGTGTTACACACCCACCTAACCATATATCCATACTTTTGACAAAAGCTTCATATAACCTCTAATACGTAATCTAATACTTCTTAAACCAATTTTTGATGCTGTGAATACCTTAGCTTGTTTTTTAACTAGCTTATCTAAACTTTTTCTGTTTCTCAGGCTGGTATAACACACCCACCTAACCATTAATATCCACACTTTTGACAAAGCTCGAATACCTTTCTTCAAGGAATACTTACTCTTCAAAAAACACTCAGGTATTTCCAAAAGGCGAAGGTTATAACCTGCGCCCACGCCCACACTCTCCTAAATCAAACTACAAGGGCATTTTATAGCCCTCCTAAAACATCTTTAGGCCACCTAAACTTGACCAAATCATTCTATTTTTCATGACATTTAGTCTGATTGCCCACCTAGATTGTTTTAGGTTGGCTATTTACAGCAACCTGGAAAGGCCTGACACTCCTTTCACTACCCAACATCTAACTTTTAAGTAAGATAAGTTAGATATCAACTACCTCTAATGAGCCACTGTGGTACATTATTGAAGATGAAAATACTATATCTATAATCTAACATTTGCAACCTTTAAACACAAACTGAATGTCAGATTTTCTTCCTAAAATAACACTGCATTTACTTTGTACCAAGTGTTTGAAAGTCTTTCAAAAACTGAGTTACTATTAACTCATTTTCTGCATACTCCACAGTGCTACTTTTCAACATCAAGGAAACACTTGGCTTCACTGCTACTCATCATTAATTTATTTTTTGCTGCATTCGCTCAATGCCCTTTCCGTTCTTCCACTTTTCTAACTTTTCAATTAAATCTTCCATGGAATTTGCTATAAGAAACAAATCACTTGCATGCAATAACTCCCACAGACAGTTTTGAACTCATTTAAAAATGCCTCTAAAACCAAAATAAATTAATTTTTTGAAAAGTATTTAAATATAAATTAAACAATTACAATATATATAATACATATATAATACAAAAACAATAATACATATATAATTAAACAAAGAAATTCACTAAAGGCCTCATGTTGATAAATAGCTTAAATTATCTTAAGTGATGTGATTAACTGAAAAAAAGTACCAAGATTTTTGTACTTTTTGTTTTCTTTTGGGAAACAATGATGAGATGTTATTTTTGTATTTTATACTAAAAAGAAAAAATATATATATTATTTTAAATGTTCTCGTTTTTAGTAAATAATTTTAAAGATAGCAGTCATTTTTCAGTTTCACATAAGAAATATAACTTAATTAAATTGTATATAATTTATATTGTTTATTTATCTTTTTTTTGTCTTTCTCTGTTATATCTTTTTATATCTTAGCATAAATGCAGCCAATATAATGATCATATTTAATTCAAATAAGCAGTAAGCTTCCATCATATTTACATGATTATTTGCTCTGCATACTGGTATTATGAAATCACATTATTGTACTTATACAAATGAAGTTATTTTTGAATTTTTATGTGATGATGTTTTATACGGATCAAAATAAATAATAAACGTTACAAATAATTTTAAAAATAGTTTGTAATAAGAAATATATCTTTAAATATATCTGCAAAAATTCCACGGTATTGATTTGATACGAACCATGCAAACCATAAGAAATTTGTACTGTATACAAAACCTGGCCGTTTATATAAGTCTCAGTATGTAATGTAAATAGAAATTTTCTAAAAATTTTCAGTAAGAAATATTTGCTAAATTTAAAGTAAAAACTTACTTTAGGAGATTTTTTTGTTTTCAATTTCCACTCTTTTATTTAAAATTTTCTTAAGAATAAAAATAAAGAAAAAAAAAGAAGAAAAGGGACTTATGAACTTCAGTACCGGTGTAATTTCCAAAACCAATGACATTCCAAAATAGTTTTCTATACATTTACTTGGAAAGAATTTGAAAGAATTATCAGCTGACTTGTCAAAAATGTCGTAATTAATATTTTCTAACAATGTAAAAAATTTGAGCAAAGTCTAATCATAATTTCTCAAAAAATGTAGCATAAAATTAATTTTTGAACAGAGCCAGATTTGATACATTTCAAAGTTTATTTCGTTAAGTTAATTTTCAAAATAGCCAAAATATGCTAATTATAGATATAGATTTATATAATGAAATTTGTACATGGATATATCTATAGGTTAAACTAATTGCAAAAATCTTATAATTCCAAACAACTATTGCCCTGTTGTAAGGGGCTTCAGGAGCATTGTGAGGTATGGCTGTGTGGCTTTTAGATAAAGTTGATTTTCCCTTGAGGTTTATTACCAGGTAGGCAACATCCGAGTAATAAACCAACTGGGTCTAAAATTAATCATTCAGTGTTTGCAAGTGACACCAATTCATAGGGTTTTGTTGAACTATCTGTTATCTGTTATCATCTCAGGTTTATGGAAAGTATTTCTTATGATACAAGTGTAGCTTTATTTCTTCTCTGATATGTTGCAGAATCTGTTTCAAGGTCTTTGATTTTGATTTATTATTTGTTATACTGTTATAAGTTAAAGTATTGAGAATGAAATTTTCGCCAAATCTAAATGTTTCATTTTTGTTTTTGGGCCAGATTTGTCATGTTTCAAGGACTTGTGATTAAAATGAACATATTTGGATAGATATTTTTGAACTCAGTACAATAAAAAAATCTATACTAACATGTCTTCAAAAAAAATTCAAAACTGCAGAACATTTACCAAGAAAGTTGTACAAGCACAAGAACAAACTGGGGAACAAGTTCAAACTTTATGATAAACAAGCAGAGCTGGTTTCTTAGATACAAAAATTGTATAAATGTTTAACTATTGGAAGAAATCAGAAGGCAGAGAGTTCAACAAGTGAAGAATACATGGGAAGAAGCTTGATGAATAAAAGTTTTTGTGAAATTTAGGGGTATTTACCGCTAAAGGATGAGTAGCAGATGAAAACCCTGTGGCCCTTGAGAATGTCTTAAGTGAAGATATTACTTCTTTCAAATCATCAGGATACATTTCTGCGATTGGAAAGTGATTGAAGATTTGAACAAAGATCAGGATCAAGATTGAGTATACATTTTTGAATTAGGTCATGAAGATGTAAACATACAGCATAGTCTCCAGTCCAAAGATAATAGCAACATTTGACACATGTTTGAGTAGTAGCCTTATAGATATAAAGTATACTCTCGGGCGGAAGAAAGTGTTGCACCCACAAGAGAAATGCAACCTTCAAAGCTGTAGATTTTGCTATGAATTCAATGTAAAAATTCAAAGAGAAGTTATTTGAGAACGTCAGGTCTAGCAATCAGATTTATAAAAATAAACATCAATTAAGATTAACCTCGCAGAGTATATATGCTCAACTCCTAACGAGAATATTAACTTCGAACCTAGCATAGAAGAGTCTGTTTTGACCTCATTGTGGTCTCATCATGTCTAAGGTTGAGGTTGATTTTCAGTCTTGTTGGAATTAGACCGATATCTCACAAATCATACTGCTTGTGGTAACGAATTTTCAAAGAAGAGCACTCAAACAGTCAAACAGACTGTCTTATGCCAGCTTCGAAGCTGATACTCTCACTAAAAGTTGAGCACATATATTCTGCGAGGTTAATTTTAACTGATGTTTTATTTTAAATATAATATCACTAGCACTAGAGATGACACCTTCTTATCAATCACATTTGTGTATATTCAGTGAGTTCACTACCATTCATCAGCTCAGATGGAAGGAAAGATACCCTAAAGCTGTAAATGGAAAGAAGCTTCCTTTTTGAAGCATTGAATGACACTAAAAACCTCTCACCTCGTTCAACAACTGTGTGAAGATTGACTTCCAAATCAGCTATCATTTCAACCTTATCAAAAGTATTGTTTGTCTTCCTTAAGAATGAGTACAAAGTAGTACAATCCACATATATAGCACGCTTGCAAAGAATACTATCAGGAAAATCATTACCGAAAATTAGAAAAAAGGTATGTCCCAGAATAAAACCTTGAGGGACACCAGAGTTCATAGAGTAACAGTTCAAAGTGGCCATGGAGTACTATCTTGATTTCTCTGACTGACAAAAAAGAGTTAATGTTATTCAAAACTTCACCAGAGATAGCATATGACCTGATCTTATGGAGAAGTTCAGCATGCCATATTTTGTCGGATGACTTAGACATGTCAAGCGCAATCGCCCTGGATTCACCGCAAGCATTAAGAGATTGATAGACGTTCAAATATGACAGTGAGAGCATCAGAAATGGGCCTACCAGAAGAAAAAATACTGATGAGTAGAAAACAGATTAAGCGACTCTAAGTGACAAATAACACATGAGTTAATTGATGATTTAAAGACCTTACTTGCTATCCAGAATTTTAAAATACTGGGACAACAGATGCCAACTTCCAGCAAGAGGTAAAACTGGATTCAGTGATAAATTTATTAAACAAACCTGCAAAGAATTGGAGAGAGTTCCAAAGAGCACATTTTAGAACTATTACAGAAATTTCATCAAGGCCAGTAGCATTAAAAGAACACTTTGTGTTAGTCCTAGGTGGAAAGTCAGGCAATATCTGTCCAGAGTCATCGAGAGTGGTTTTACTGCTTAACAGCTTTACAAACAATTCTGCTTTATATCTAACAAATGTAATGACCCAGGTCCATTGAAAAGTGGAGGTATCAAAGACTTACCCTTATTTGAAAAACTATGGAAGTGGCAGAAGTTTCGAGATCCGACAGATCAGATATTAACATTCAATGACCAAACATTCATGGACCTGCTATTGGTAAAAACGCTTAGCCTTCACATTGACTCTTTTACAGTCATTGAGGGCTCTGGTGAAAAAACGTCTATTCTCAACAGAACTAGTGCGCAGAAGAGGAAAATAATTACTGCAATGAGCAATTGCGGTAAAAATTGCTGGAGAAAACCATGGGCTAGAGCGTGATTTCAATTAATACTTCCAAAAAAAAATATATACAACATGAAGCCAAGAAGCAATTTCCTTAGCAGAAGTTTACAAACAACTTCTCTTGGAATTTTAAGATGGAATCCATTTCAAAATCTGCAATGAAGGTTGGATTTCTATGGAGGGTGCAGCACATTCTTCCACTTGAGAACATACTTTATTTTTATAAGGCTACTTTAGACTTTCTTAAGGACCACAAGGTTTTCATCTGCTGCTTATCCCTTAACAGTACAGATCTCTAAATTTCACAAAGACTTTTATTCATCAAGCTTCTTCCCAGTGGATCTCTCTGCCTTATGATTATTTTCCTTTGGATTATGATTTCCAATCCTCTAATTTCAATTTTATGGAGCATAAGTGTATCAAAATAAATCTAAGAATAATTTGGTCTGCTCTGACCTTTAAATTCTCTTTTATATGATGATGCTCCACCCTTTTTAATACCTAGTAGTGATATCTCATCCGTTGTTAACAAAAGTAAGTAATTCCTAAATAATCCTATTCTATCGTACATGAACATTTACTCTTTTTATAAATTTGCTTTGCTTTCTAAAATAATAGCAGATCACGTTCATATCTTAATAGTGGCAAAAATTTAGACGTTTCTTTCCAGGAAAACCAGTTCCTGATCCCTGGGTTTAAAAACTCTATGAGATTAGACATTAGTAAAAATAATTAATATTTTCCTTGAATTTTGATGAAATATTATTGCCAGAAAATAATCAAGATTCATACAAAACATCTGCATCTTCTCATAAGACTTACAAGTTTGTAAATAAATTAAATCCAGACTTAATATGGGAAAATTTTGAATTAAAGCAAATCTCCTACTCTTTACGAATCGGTTGTATTTTGATACTCCCTCCAGCAAAATCAACCACATACAGAAAAAATTCCCTGCTTTATAAAGCCTGTTTTCTCTGGAACATTATCTCAATCACTTCAAAGAACTGTGAATCTTTGTCTCTTTTTAAAAGATCTCTACTCACCTAGAACTGCCAGTTTTGTTTTTGTTGTATTTGCTGTTAGAATTTAAAATTTTTGCTATGAATTTTTATAGCAAAACAAAAAACAGATTTTTCATATAATTTTCAGCTAGAAGCAAACACATGCATGGCTTTCACAAAAATTGTTTTTAGAATAAACTTAGCTTTTGGTCAATTCTTGGCCCAGTCTGATTATAGAAAAGCGGGTCAAATGACATTTTTCTTTTTCTGTAATGTGGAATCGTTCTAAAAAAGAATAAGATGTTTGTTTCTAAGGTAAAAAAAGTACTTTTACCTGAATCCCCATTAACTTGGGAAGTTAAAAAAAAGTAAAATTTACCAGATTGTAAAAAGGGAAATGAGAAAAGAAGGTCAAAGATAAGAAATGGAGGAAGATGATGAAATTATGTAGATGAATAAAAATACAAAATAAACAGATGAACAAAGAAGTTTTAACCAACACCTTTAAAAGAAATTCTTGTATCCACTAATAATAGCCTGCCATTAGTAAACGATGAGAACGGAAAAAATATAATTTAATCAACGAACCAGCACTCACCTTAAATACTCTTGATTTGAAATAATGGTTTTGTTAACAACATCTGTAGCAACTGTTAGCAGATACGAACTTTCTTGGTGTACCTTTAAATAAAATAAAAAATAAAGACCCTTATGTGGTAACAACCAAATTATGCCAATTGTCAAGAATGGTGTATATTATCAAATTTAAACAGTAATATATCTATTGGCTAAACTAATTGCAAATATCATGCGATTCACGCCAACTATTGCCATGTTTCAGGAACATTGTGTTGAAGGAATTTTTTTAATTTTCCATTGTGATTTGTTGCCAGGAAGATCATCCAAACAATAAAATCAGTTCCATCCAATAAAAATTATCCACTGCCACTGACCCCTATTGATAGGGTTCTGTGATAGGCTAAAAATTCGGTAATTTGATAAGATCTTTAAATTCCACATGGTATATCAACTTGTGTTATAACTACTCACATTTTAACTTTGATCAACATCTATACCAGATCGATTAACAGATCGTTCTGTATGCTGAGACAACACTTGATAAAAAATAATCAAACTTTCTTTGTCTAAATATTTTAAATCAGCTTTCCTTTTATGCCATATGGAATCTTATAATTTTTTTCAGATTTTTCATATAAACGAAAAATCTCTTTGTAAATGACTTTCAGTATCAAAATATCTAAATTCTTCATTATATTACCAGAACTCCTCCTAGAAATCAGAAAAATCTTTGAAGTATGAAATTTAAAGAAATTATCTATCCAAGCACAAAAGCATCCAAAGATCTGGAATAAAACTACAAACTATAAAGTTTCACACTTACTTAAATGGATAAAACCTATGCACATATCTTTACAGATTTTTACAAAAAATGTTAGAAAACTAAGACCTAGTTGTTGTTTTTCGACTTCATTTTCAAACTTGATATGAAAACTTGCTGTTTAATATAGCAAATTTTCAAGCAAAATGCGGAGGCACATCTATTAGAAAAAATCGTGGCATCCATTAAAGCTTTTCTAGCTAAGTTATTATTAGAGAGTTTCAAAATAATAAACTGATCTAAACAAATAACAAGTAACTCAAGATTTCCAAAAATTTATCCTTGACTAGTATACATTCTCTAAAAGCTAACACATTGAAAATTAAAAAAAAAAAAAAAAAACTGAGTTCCTTTTACAATGACAACTGTCCAAAATGGCAGATAAGTAGTGAGAAAAACTTAAAAGTTTACTTTACTGACACTTAAAGAGTTGTAAATGGATACATGAAATGTCATTCAACCATAAAGAAGAATTTATTTAGATTTAACATGAGGGGACTTTTTAATATTTTCAGTCTTGGTCTTGATTTTGATTGCCCAGACCCATCAATATGTTTTTTTTCCACTTGTTTTTTTCAACAAAGAATTGATTTTCTTTTTCTATTTCCAGCCCCGTTATTAGTGATAGTACGTTTACAATTCTACAAAATTATCTAAGATTTTGACAAGAAAATATGTGATCAATTCACTACCTTCAGTTTCACTTTTACTTTGATTGCCTGCTGAGTCAAGACCAATGTCTCGGACAGGCGCAAAATATTCAACCTACTAAGCGGTAATTTCTAATTTTACCTAAAACCAATAAAATTCCAGCAGGATCATTCAGAAGAAAAATTTCTTTTTTTTTTTTTTTTTTTTTTTTTCAAGACTTAAAAAGTATCAAGTTAGTATACAAACGTGATTTTTTCTAAAACAGACCTCAGGAGAAGTAGTAATAAATTTTACTCTTCTGTTGATGTTATTACACCTCCGCTAATGTTGTTCACAGAACTGCAGCGTTATTGCTCAAAATAAAGAAACAATGTAATGTTTTAAGGTGCACACGTAGTTTCACCCCCAGCAGAAAAGTGTAAAGTGAATTAACTGATTAATCTATATATTATAGCAAATCATTAAAAAATCATTTAAACAAAATCTCAAGCCAAAACCTAATAGGTTTTTAATAACTTTATTATTATTAAATGTATATTATTATCTATTTTATTTTATTTATTTATTATTTTTATTATTATTACATTTTTCTAAATGCTTATTTTAAGATATATATACTTAAAAATAAAAAAGCAAAATGATAATCAGCTTTAATTCTGACACAATTAATTCTGACAAAAAAATACATACCTGTACAGAGAAAAATAATGCGGTGAGTATAGCTACTATGACAAGTGATAGAATTATAAATGCACTCATTAGTTTGTCCATGAAAAGATGAGTTCCATGAATCACCTAAAAGAAAAATTAGTGACTAATTAATAAAAATAATAAAATTAATAATAATGAAAATATCACTGCAAATCTGTTTTATTATTATTATCATTTATCTGTTTTATAACCCTCTGTGCTATAAGCAATTTCAGCAATTTTTGGATCATTGTAATAGATTTTCCAATACGACAGAATTAAGGCAGACTTTTTGTTTGCTGTAAACAGAGCAGCATACGTTTAATGTCAAGACTTTTAAAATATTCTTCTAAAACTAAATTTTGATAGGTAAAATAAAACCTATTAAAAACTCCCAAACATTTAACAGTTAATCAAATATATAGAGGCATTACTGGTGCATAGTGTGCTGCATTAAGCGTTCATTGTGCTTTATGAAATTCAGGGAAAACATGTCAGTTAATTCAATAAAACTCATTAGCCAGATCTTCCTATAAGCGTATTCTTATCTTTAAACTTATGGATTACAGCTCTTATTAAAAAACATTCCAAGTATAACATAATATTTCTCTTTCAAAATTGCATAATTTTGGCGATTATGAGGACAGGGTTTTATGCCGGTCAATATATTAACTGCGTAGTTTTTCTTAATTTTGACTCAACTAATTCTTCTCTAATTTAATGAATTCCAAGTTCAAATCCACCCACTTTTCAATTTTTTATGATATGTCATTCTAGATAATTATATTGGGTTTTAATAAATAGCAGTAATAAATAAAAATATTACTATTATTAATAAATACAGGAAAAACCATTACTTAACAGCTCCCGGATCTTTCAAAAAGTATATTTAACAAATTAAAATAACACTGACTTTTTGATCACCAGAATGCAGCATATGCAATACTCTTTTGACGGGTCCAGGTAAAATTATGTCTTCTCTTTCTTTATACCATTCTTGAACAAAAGAGCATGGAATTTGAAGTTTTCTTTGAAAAAACTGATGTAGTTCGAAGTAAAAATAAACTGCTTTAAATAGATAAACACAAAGAAGTACAGGTAATAGCTCAATTATCCAGAAATGAAGCCAAACACGACTGATGAGAAACAACCAAAATAAAACAACAAAATATGAATCACTTGTTCCCACCCTCTTTTTATTTGTCTTTCTGCAGCTCGTATTTTTTGGTTTATTGATCTTTTTAGGAGCAGCAATAGGTGTCAACTTCAATGTTTCAACATCAGGATGTAGTCTAACTGAGTCTTCTTCTGTCAAATCTTTAGTATTTATAGAACTTACATTTTCAACTGAATCTTGTTTCAGAAAATTGTGAGATAATTTGCTTGATATCCCAAACACAACTAAAGTCTGATCAACTACACTTTTTACCGTGATAAGATTGGGTTCTCTTTTTCCTTTCCCACTGAGTATAAAAACACTCTTTAATTCCTCAATGCATCCAAAGCTAATAGTTGCAAGTAAAATTAAAGCCAGCGGAACTTTCCAAGAACCAGCAAGTGACACAAGATGGAATAATGTCATAATCCACACTATAGCAGATATGATTTTTAAAGCAAAAATTGGAACTATTGCTGATATTCTGTCATGAACAAACAAGAGAACCGAAAATCCAATAAACAAAGTCCAAACCTACAAGAGAAAAAAATTGAATCATTTTATTACAGGGGTACTGAAATTTAACTTTATTCAACACATATTATTCCAGTTTAATTGGTTCATAATTTTTTAAAAACCCTAAAAAAATATCCTAAAAATAATAAAATCATATATAAAAGACATGTCTTCCTTTAACAAGCACCTCTTAAATCCTAATCCTGAATTATGTTATAAGCACCTCCCTCAAATAAGCATCTTTTTCTTTGCAGAGGGTTTTTATTAGAAAATCCTTGCGCATATTGAGCAAAATTACAAATTATTTTAATTTATTCTGAATTACTTTTAGTTAACCGTAAGTTTAAATTTACAAATATTTTTAAAATTTATTTAATTGATAACAAACAGAACTTTTTGTTTTCCCTTACCAAGGAAAAGCTAGCATACAAAACTATTCTAAACGAAAAGGAGGAGCGGTTATCATAGGGGGGCTATGATAACCGCTCCTCCTTTTCGTAACACGGCCCATTTTAAAAATTTAATGAATAATCCTTGTGTTTATACAAGTTTTACCAAAACTGAATTTTTATCATTGGTATGATATATTCATAAGCTCAATTATATTTCAGAGGTCAAAAGTAAAAATAAGAAGTCCTGACAGACCACGAATTTTTTATCAATAAGGACCTAAGATAAATTTTTAAAGTACTTATTTGTAATGACTTGAAAAAATACATTATTCTCTATAAAGACTTCTTGATCAAACCCATCATCACCATCTTTTTTAAAAACAAAGATAACAGTTCTCATGAGTATGCTTACGTAAAATACTACGTGCTTTTGGGAATATCTTCAATATAAACTTTTAAAACGTAGAGATATAAAAACACATAAAATATCAAAATAACATAATTCAATCAATTTATACCAAAATTTTTTGGTAGGGAGATTTATTGGAAGGTAAATAGCTTTCTTATGCCTACATGCAAAAAAAAATCATAATTATTTTTGTAAATATTTTTTCACTAGACACAATCATCTCAGAAAATAGTTTTTATTTCATGTGTAGTTTGAAGTATAAATTGTCTAAGTAAAACTTATATGCAAAATGACATAATTTATGCACCAGTTGACAAGCGATAATAAAACTCAAAAAAAAAATTTTTTTTAAATGATAGCAAGATATCTAAGAAAAAACTGGGTGTGTTTATCGTAAGTTGTAAGAGATTTATTTAAAGAGTTATTCCAGTATATTTATTTAAGATTTCACTCTCCTAATGTGGGGCATTTTTAGCTTTTTACAAAATGAACCAAGCCGTCACATCTGGAATAAACTATCAAATAAGTATTTTCCATTCGCATAGTAAAAATCTTTCTTATTCAAATTAAAAAAAAAAAATTTATGTTGGATTATCAAAATAATTGTGCCCAAAAAAAATATTAATTTGAGAACCATTTTTGACAAATAGCTTCAGAAACATTTTATTATTTCCATTTTAATAAAGAATCTGTGAATATAAGCAAAAAAGAATTTAGGATGATTTTGAAGACACTCCAGCGTAGATTCTCGTTCGTAAGAATAAGGTAGGATGTAAATTAACCGCGGAAGCTCCCTGTAACCTTAAAACGACAATAAAATAATAACGCAAAAAAAAACACTATTGACATATATAATACTATTTATATTTTTATTTATAATTAAGAGGCTAAATTTTTATTGCAAACTTAATATGGATAGGAAAAACAGTCAAAGTCAATTAATTTCTAATTGTGCCGGATTTTTTTACTATTTTTACAAAAAAATGCAATTAATTCATTCTTTTATTTAAATTCAGATTTTTATAATTTATATTTTTATAATTTATATTTTTATATTTATGGAGTAGCAGAAGAATGTAGTGAAATGTGCAGATTTTTGTAAAAATGATTTTGTAATAAGTTTTGTCATTGAAGTCATATTTCAAGCAATTTATTACCCAAACAAGTGATCAATCTATATTAAAGATATTTTTTGGAAATTGTTATAAAATCAAAAGAATCACTAAAGTTGTGGATGACACATTAACCCCTTATTATCATAGATGCATATATCTGTATTCACACAATGCCTCCACAATGTCAAAGACAGATACAAATGTTTTTAAAAATTGACCGAGCGTATACACAGTTGCAGTATATTTTTACATATAAAAAATTTGTTTGCATACTTATATAACATTTTTACTTTTATTTTAACTAGACAGAGCTGTTTTAAAAATGAAATGCTCATTGAGTATACAGGTGTCATATACCGGATTGCATAGCGTAATTTATAACTTAGATAATTTATTTGATTGTGACAATGAACTCTCAGATTTATCTGAATCAGACTTAGATGTTAAAGTTGTGTCTGAAAATAATAGTGTTTCTTTTGAAAACGCTAAGGAAGAAGTTCTATTGAATAGCATCTGTGCTGATGAATCTTAACCTGATGAATTAAGTAATGAACCTCCCCTTCTCCTTAGAATTTACCTGTTGTAAGATAATAACAAAGAAGAGTATAAAATCCTGCAATTACTGAATGAGTCAAATGGACTGTAATTTCACCACTGGAGTCACGAGAAGACATACTCTTAACAGGTTTCATAGAATTAGCAAATTAGTAAAATAAAACAATTGGTACATTTTGGTGGAATTTTGTGATACAAAAACAGAATACATGTGGTATTAGTGCTATCCAAAGATAATGCAAAGGTCTTCTTGATTTAGTAAAGCGAAAAACAAAACTAGAGATCAAAGGATTGAATGTGGGCCATAAGAAGTTCAATGGAAAGATAAGCAAGATGTTTTTCTGTATCCCAGATAAGGAAAAAACTTGCACCTAATATAAACAAATGGATGATGTGTATGAGACTTATATGAGATTTATATTAGCAAACTTACAAGAGATTGAGCATAAGAGAATGAATAAATAATACAAAAAACGTTTTAAAAATCTGATAAAAAACACAACTACAAATGCACAAATCATTTACTAAAAGAAAGGAGGGAGAAAATTGACCTAACAGATATTTATAATGATAATTAATAGAAAAATTTTCAACCAATTATGAATCTGCAAATTATAAAATCTGTGAATTATTAATTAGGTGACCTTTTGTCTCTAAGAGGAGAGTCTGTTTTATCTAACTGAAAAACACTCACCTATATACATCCTGCGAACAGAAAAGAAGGACTACAAGAAAGACATGCACAGCTTTGAAAGGAAACAAGCTTTGAATGTACAAGTTGACATAGGATTATGTGCAATTTGCCGCCTCAGAATATCTCTCACTGTAATAACTCAGTTTTTTTCTGTATTATATAGTATATTTATATTTAGTATTTTAAAAGGTTCTTGAATCAAAAAATTACATTTAATGAGATTCACCAAACACTTGATTTTAATCAAATTAACCAGAGGCTATGGGTACATCAGTTAAATTTTATTCAAAATGGAAGTGATTACTCTAATGGATAATAGAAGCAATGATGTGATCATTTTATACTGATGCATTACATAAAAACAACTACAAGTTTGTCAACTCATCATCTTAATTTAAAACTAGAATTATATTGAAATTACAAAATTCTCAACATAGAATAGTGAGATAGAAAGTGAAATATGTATAACTTGGTAAACAAATTTTATTTGAATTCCGTATTTAAGATGATACAAAGATATCATTTCTAATCCTCAAGACTAATTTATCGAAATATAAAAATCTTTTGATGTCAGACTAAAGAACTCTTTAGAATTTTCTACTGAAACTCATAATTTTAAAAATGTAACAAAACTAAAATAAAAAATAAATACATAAATAAAATAATCAAATTAATCTTTGTTAAACTTTCCTGAAAATGTTAGCTGTGTTAGCATAGAGCACAAATTTAAAAAAATCTTTTATAGCAATACAGTATTACAAAAATGAAAGACAAGGCACAAGACCATGAGTTATTTTTAATTTTTTATTGGCTACACAGTTACCCAGAGAGAGATTATGGAGGCCACTGGAGGACAAATGGTAAAACATTTCAAATCAAAATGATCAATAAAAACATTTGATTACTTACAGCATATGGGTAATTAAAGAACAATAATAAATTTCCAAGCCAATTAGTTACGCCAGAAATTATAGCAATGATCTGAGAAAAAGGATGAAACACAATTAAATAGTAGAAAAAGGGAACCAACACAAATATTGTAGTCATGAGTTTGTAATTTGCTTTTACTACATAACCCAAAGTGTCTGCACCTTTATTGACCAGCTTGAAAGGTAGAAGTGAAACTCCAAGTATAAATGGTGAACCATTTACTTTTAAATGATCCAGCCATCCTCTAACTGAATCAGTTGCGGCTTTTTTAAAAGGATATAATACAGTACCACATAAAGCTGCCCAAATAAGTGGCCGCAAGAATATTTCGAGAACATAATAAGCACTTATTGTTATTATTGTGCTTAAAACAGCAAAAATCAAAGCAGCAGTGTTGTAGAATGCATGTTTTAAAGCTTTTTCATGTTGTGGACCTACAGATGTAAGAACTGATTTGAATGGTGATGAGACGGATGGAGATTCCATAACATTTGTTACTTTTCTGTTTCTAAAAATATAAATTAGTTTATGATATAAAACACCACTACAAAAAAAATTTTTATCTAGTCATACATCTTCCTCCTAATTTTATCTTAAGCAAAAACACACACTACCCTCTTACTTTTCTGGAGTAGAAGACAGTACTAGTACTAGTGGACTGTAACAATTAAAATTGAATCGCCAACAAGTCCATACCTGATTTTTAAAATTTACAGCCATCTGGAAAGAATTGAAAAAGTTAAAAATAATCACTTAGTGAATAAAAAACCTGCAAATCTTCAGTCCAAAAGACTGTGAAAATTTTAACAACTAGCTGTCAAAAAGTTTTGATTTGAAACCAATATCCCTGATCATAAATTATACCCTATTTGGACATGGAGACAAAAGTACGGCAAAATCATCAGAAATATTTGAAAATAAAAATTTTTTGCTATATTAGAAAACATTTTCTTGAAAAAAAAAATATTTAAAAAAATATGATTTATGACAAAATTTGACCAGGTTAGGGGGCTATAGTCAAAGTTATATAGCCAGGTGCCAATAGAGGTTAGAAGACACCCTAACCCTAACGTTTAACTAATGGTATAAAATATTAATAAAGATATTGAAAAATAATTCACAAAAATGTTGTTTTTAATTCTATAGTGATTTATAAATTTAGAAATATTATGGTCCAAAAGCAAGAATTTTTTTTCAAAATGATGACAAATTTTCTTACTTTATTATCTTACATTTTCAAAGAAAAATAATTAACAGCTTCAGAGAAAATTTGGTGGACAAACAAAGACCCTCTCTGGGGTCCATTAAATTATGTGGAAAACATGAATTATGTGGTTTAGATGATAAAAAAATAGATATGCAACCTAAAAATCAAGCTGATGTTGAAAATTGCTTTTTAATGTATCAGTAACACAGGTGGTCCTAGCATGAGTTTAATAAGTGAAAGTATATTTTATAGTACATAATATTTAATGTTTGGATTATTGCAAAAAAAAACTTAAATAAGCTACGAGGAAAAAAATAAAAATTTTTTCTGCACTTGGTATTGAAATCTATCTATAGAACCTCATACAAATGCATCATAATAATGGGTCGATGTGCAAGAAGGTAAACTCAGAAATTTTCATAGGGTTATAATTATGCTGCATAGGTATTGCAAATGTGATTGGTCAATGACCAGAAGGTATATTTTAAATCTCACGAAGAAAAAAACTCAATATCTAATATAACTGGCTTCAGGGAGGCATAACTGATCAATGAAAAATCTAAATCATTTCCAAATTCAAGGTTTCAACTGTCCCAATTTTTCCATCATTTTTTTACATATGCAAAATCATTTGGCCTATCTATTTAAAATTAAAAATAATCTGAGAAATAAAGTAAGAGAGTTTCTCAAAACCTAATCATAAACTAGTTAATCATCACATTTTTAAAAATTATTGCATTTTTTTCTATGCATAGGTACTTTCATCACGAGGCCACATTCAACAAGACTTGCCAACCAATGCTAAGGAGCATTCCCTAGCCGAGTCCACCCAAGAAAATCAAATTGCATTTGTTGTTCCACCATAAAATGGGCTAATCAATAGGGTAACTTCAACCAACATATTATAGAAAAACTATTTCCAAATAAATATTAAATTTCTAAAAAAATAAATTTCAAACAAAATAGGATAAAAAATATATCTCAAAGTTTCTTTTTTATTCTTAACAACACGGTAACACTTGTTCAAATCCATCCAACAACCACTGCTTGACTTGACTACAATGGTTTTGTTTTGCAGAAACTCGCTTTAGAGTGGGGATTTGGTTTCAAAACCCGGGTATAAATTTGCCCGCAAATGTACTAATTCAGAGAAAATCTTCACTTTATGGATTTCGACTCTATATTTTCTATCTGTGAGTGGAAATTTATGGGAAGCTTTGAAGCCAAGAATGTTTTTGGTAATGAAAGCTGCAGCCAAACTCAGAAAAATCAAGATTGGGGAAGGGCTGATGATGTCAAAAAGATTAGAAAGCCACATTATACATCTGCAAGTACATAATTACATACATTTATAACCAGTCATGATCTAGTCATGTGCAATTTTTATTCAATGAAGAACTAAGCAATCTCTCAAGTGAAAAAAAAGCTATCTAGCTAGCTTTTGAATTTAAAACTTTACAGTCCACTGAAAAATGAGCATTCTTCATCTATTTTAAGCTATAGTGGCATTATTTTTACAAATTATAAAATTTGTTGATTGCTGAAATAAAATCGGCTTTCTTATGTGAGCTAGCCTTAATTTTATTAGCCTGGCAAAAAACTTTCATATCAGCTACAGTTAGCTTATTAAGGTTTCCTTTCCGGGCTACTTCTTCAATGTTTACATCTGGCGCATCTGCTTTGACTTTTTTTGTAATACTAGAGGAACTTTTAGGATTTTTTCGTTTATTTGAGTCGTAGTCAGCTGGAAAAACTAAGTCCTAAAATAAGTAAATAAAACTTAGACACAAGAACAAGTATTTTTTTCACTACTACCTGCAAGCATGGAAATGAGAAACAAATATTCAAAACAAGATACTTTTCCTGTGAGAGGCCTAGAGAAAAACAAATGTTTTGAAGAAATTAATAAAAGCATAGAAAAAGAGCCAATTTCTGACCAAAAATGAAATCTGCCTCATAACACCTCATAATGCTACAGGTTAAAAAAAAACATTTAAAATAATAATTAAAAAAGTGATTTTAAAGGGTTCTTGAAATATCTGAATGACTTGCTGAAGAAAAAGAATTTATATTATAGGGATTTAAGCATTAGTTATAACTCAGAAGCTCAACGTAAATTGCAAAAAAGTTAGCCACCTTTTACCACATAATTATATATGTAAATAGACGCTATAAAACACCAACTTTCATTTTAACTCAAAGAAAAATTTGTCAAAAAAAATCAGGGTTCAAAAAGAATAAAAGCGCCTCTAAGAAGGGGACAAACTATCCATGTTAAATTTCTGAAATCTTTTTGAGCATAAAAAAATTTTGAAGTCAAAAATAAATATTTAGCACTGAAAAACAATAGCATATAAAATTTATTTTTTTATTGATTTTTCAAAAAATTAAACATTGTATACCACTCCCAAATTCGAAGTTTGTAAACGAAATCAAATTTTGTCCAAAAGAGAGGTTTTATAATCTGCACAATGCATGGTGACAGTTTCAAATACCCGATTTGAATAAGATAAAAGGGATCCCAATTTGTTTTTATTAAAAATGTCATTAAGCTATCTTTCAATTTTATATTTGAAAGAAAAAGAAGTTCATTATAAATAATATTATAAAAAGCCAGTATATTACTTACCTTGAATTCACCTATCTCTGTCCCTGCTTTCTTTTCTATAGCTTCAACATTTGGCATAGTGAGATCTTTGAACTCTTCCACCTCTTCCCTATCAAGAGCTAAAGCTTCTAAATAGCGATAAAATTTTTGTATAGAGGGATTTTCAAACATTTCAACAGAATATTTAAACTTTAATTCATCGATAATTTCTTTGGCTTTATCAACTTGTTGATCTGACGCTTGACAAGTCGTTTTCAAATCTAATTTTCGAATATCATCACTATATGGCAAATAAATGACATGAAAACCAGGTGGTTTTCTCTGCACCCGATTTTCATCAAGGATTTCTTCTTGTGGAAGCAAACAAACTAGACGAGGTGGAGTAGCAGCACGAGCAACCATAACACAGATAGGTGTTACCTCTTTTATAAGACATCTTTTTAGTAGTAATGAAAATATATCAGTGCTACCTAAAAAACGAACATTCCAAACAAATAGTTCAAAAATTTTAAAAAACAAAACCTGAACTTTATTAAGAAGATGAACAATTTATAAAATAAAATGCTGTAGGATAAAAATTTTCTTTGGTCAGGATTCTATATGAGTGACTCCCTCTATTTTCTACTTAAATTTCTTCCTAGTACAGCAGGCTTTGTAAAAAGTTGCAGGAAAAATATTATTTTGCTAAACAAAAGTTTTTCAACAGTGTTTCTATTTAAACAAATTCTTTTTTAGAATATTCCCAGACACAACACATGCACAAGTGGTAGATATCGCGAAACTATTTGTTAAATCGAAGCTTTTTGAAAAAAACAATACATATTCTGTCTAGTCGATTTCTTTAAATAAAAAAACTTAATCTTTTAAAATAACAATACTTATTTTTTCTGTATATATATAAAAAAATACATATTTTTTCTGTATATATATAAAAAAAATATTACATATATTTTTTCTGTCAAATAAAGAATATAACTTATAGATTGGTGAAAAAATATAAGTTTTTTTTATTCAGTAAAAAAAGAAAAAAAATGTGATTATATTTAATCCTTGATAGATCAACTCATACTTTGAGAATTTTATAATTACGTGTATTTAATGAATGTGTGTATCCAAGGTTACCACAAACGAGCGTGAAACCACAAATATAAATCTGCAAATATAACATATTAAGAACGGCTATACAAAGATGTTGATGTTCGATTTAATTTATGAGAAATAACGTATTCATAGAAATGCAATATTAATTCTAGATATCAAAATTTCATTAAATAAAAAATACGTTAAAAAAATAACTTGTATACAGTATACTTACATGAATTACGCATGTGTCAATACAAAATTTATAGAAAGCTTAATTCTTTAATACAATATTAAAACTATCTCTTAAAAAGTTATTTAAAAAAAAATTTTTTCCAAACTATTTCTTATTTCAGTAATGTTTTTTTTTAAATTCCAGGTGACAATGAAAAAATATCTTGTGTGTGAGCTTTAGTTTTTAAAAGTAGTTTGTTTCATGTTTGATATAGATTAAAAGGGAACCAAATATAAACTATACAATAAAGAAGAGGCAATATGTTACCAAGTTATTTTGGTTAAAAAAATTTGGCTAATAAAAGTAACTAAAGAGTAAGGTGAAGATAATAAAAAGCACACACACACATGTACGTATGTACGTATGTAAAATTAAAAAAATCATTTCAAAAATTGTTTTAGTGAACTCTTGGCTGGGGAACCGTCAGATGAGAACCTTGCTAATAGTTATTTGAATGTTATATCAAGGGGATGATCGACAATACCATCTATTGATCTAAGCAATTATGTATGTAATGGTTTTGCTGTGTTAGATTCTTGTATTGAGATTATCAACCAGTCAGTCATAAATTCATGCACAGTACCTGAGAATGATCTAGACATTGTACCAGATCATGAATATTTTACTAGTGTTGAACATCAAACCCTTGGATGCAAATGCACTAACCATATAACAAGGAATATTTTTTAACAACAAACAAAAAATTCCAAACTACTCTGTTATAGCTGATGGAGTAAAGACATTTAAAAAATGACGAGAAAAAAGGAAAACTAAATGAATAATATATTTTTTTTCTTTGAACAAGAAACACCTTTTGGGTTCAATTCCTTATTTTTTGCTGAGTTGAGCTTCAAATTTCCAATTATTTCATCGAAATACAGAATATCAGGTCGGGTATTTAAGTAAGCCATGGTTGCAAATACTATGCACAGCCAGGAAATCACATGCATATAGGAACATTGCTTTTTCCACAATGACTTTATGATGATGATGTCACACAAAACCGGGTTTTGTATGATTAATAACACCTCATCCACTTATAGCAACCTTCAATTAAAACCGGAACACCAGTATTTTTGGCTACTGTTCAACCCATACTAATAAAGTTGTTAATGATATGGAATAATTTTATAATTTATGTCATCTCTAACTCGTCAAGGCAAAAATTACAACATTCTTATCATAGGTGGTGAGTTTACTGAACAACTAGGTTATGTTAAAATATTAAGTAATTTCAGCAAGGAAAACAAGAGACTATACCTTAACACAAAGAATCAAAAGAAATAATCCAAATGTTTTATATATCCTTACAGCACCCAAGCTTAACTTGATTACATCCTCATCAAAAAAATAAAATGCAGTCATAGCGCTAATGACTGGCAGTCCTAAAACTTTTTTCTGATATATTTCTACTGACCAAGCTATTGCTATTATTATTCGTTACTGTTAAGATATCATAAAAACTTTGAGAATACATATAAAGCAAATGTGTATCTCTTAAACAAATTCGTAAGCAATATACTACTATGGCTAAATGGAAAAACTTCAATAGGTAAACCAATTTGCACCAAAACAGATTAGCTCGCTGATGATATTGGATGTAGACCTGACTCTTTTTCAAACTTAATGAAAGATCAATACAGATGAGAAGAGCATTTCAAAAGGATTTGAGAAACTTCCTCGAAATTATTGTAATAAAGATAAAAATGGCAATAAATTATATATAAATGATGATGACGATGACGACAACAATGACGATGATGACTACGATGATGATGATGATGACGACGATAATGATGAGGGAAATGGTGATGACGATGTTGATAACTACGAAGATGACAACGACGATGACGACGATGATAATGATAAGGACGATGATGATGACGACGATGACAATGATAATGACGATGAAGATGATGACAATGACGATGATGACGAAGACAGTGACGATGATGATGACAACGATGACAATGAAGACGATGACAACAATGATGATGATGATGATTATAATGATGACGATGACGATGAATGATGAAGATGACGATGACGATAATGATGACATGATGATTTATGACAATGATGAATAATGGCAATGACAAATGATGAAGATGCTGATGATGAATGACAATCATAACAAAGATAATAATTATAAGTTATATTCATGTAGATAAATAACCCTTAGATAAAATCCTTAACTAAAATCTTTCATTGCATGTTACAGTTCATTATTAAAAACTTTTTTAAACTTTTAACAACTACAGTTACTTTCCTTAAAATCAAAAATATTATGCGAGAAGGTTTATCATGTCCCAAATCAAATCAAGGGCATAACTAAAAATGTTCTAAAAAGGCATTAACTGTTGGATAGTTTAACTAAAAAAGTTTTTATTCAGAAAGAGATCTTTTAAACTTTAAAAAGCTCTTACCTGTAAAACTTTTTTCGTCGGGATATATGAAAGATGCAGGTTTAATGTGATAATATATTTTTAACAACTTTTTGGGTTTGAACCCAAGAAAATGGAAACCTGGATCAACGATAGATTTCATGCTATCTACCTCTTCTTTCTCAAAGACTACCTTTACACCACCAAAATCTTGGTAGCATTTGATATCCGTAGGTAATAACTCCTGACCAGTATCGTGGCATATATATTTTGTAATGCACGTTACTTCTTCATTTGTCCGACTATTCACTTTTACATACATACCTAAACGACAAAACATGACTTAAATACTCTGAAAACCAGGTAGAAATAAAACAATTAAAATTTTTAAGTCATAAAAACCTGGATCTTGGAAGGTCCCTGAGAGCTTCATAAAATTGTTTTTAAATTCCATAACCAAAAAAAGAACTAAACAATAAATTTTAAAAATAAATTAAAAAATAAATAAATAAATTGTCACGCACCTGTAATATATATTCAAAACGTAATAAACTGTGTAAAAAAAAATTAATAAATCCTTCATACTTAAAATAATTATAGTCAAATCGGGTAAATAAAAAATCAAATTTTGTGCAATTTGTTTTTTTTTTACAAAGCAAGCGAGTTATTTACTATCAAGTTTTTTTAAATTTATAGTATGTTCCACAACAGCTTGTGAGTTCTTGTTTATTTTATTTTTCATCTGAGAGGTTTTTTTTACGATTTGGCCAGAAGAGTTTTATTTTATGAAAAAAGCGCAAATGGTTGACTAAAATTTGGCACTCTTGCTTGCATGTTTTTCTGGCAGAGGTAAACGATAAATGTTTTGAAGCATTCTTCTTGTACAAATTTTTCTTGGTTTATTATCAAACAAGTAAAATAATTTCAAAAACAAGTTCAATGCAGTAGTATTTTTAGTTAAAAATAAAAACAAAATTACTGCACATATTTACCAATGCCAAAAAAAATCAGCACTCATTAACTGCATGTTGGAAAATTTTTTTTCAAGAAAAAAACAAATAATGCTACTTTTTACAAGTTTTAAATGATCTAGATTTGTTGACAATCACTGATTTTATTAAGTAAAACCATCACAACCAGCCCTTGGAATTAAACATGACAAACAGCAAATACAGGTGCTTAAAATCTACCATAAGAAATGTTTTATTGTTTACATTGATTTTCTTTAGTAAAAACTTTGCACAAATTATATTTATTTATTACCTTGAGAGTAAAGTGTATTGTTACTGTAGTTTTTTAAAAAATTTGTGTTTTTGGTCAAGCTGTTGCAAGGCAATTTGCAACCATCTACAACCATAAAAGCTTACTAAGAGGCAAGTTATAATTGTTGTTAAAGCCTTTATATCAAAATTCAAGATAAACTTGAAGAACAAAATAATTATAAAATTTATTCTATTCAGCAGAGATGTTTTAAGAAAGATCCTATTATATCGCAAAACAATTAAAACATTAGATTTATCATAAACAATTGTGAGGAAGAGTTTCAATATTTTTTTAAGTAACAAACATTGGTAGAAAACTAGAAAGCATAAATAAATAGTGTCATAGGCAGTGATGTATCCAGGAGTTTTTTGGGGACAATGGTTTATTGAAGATTGATACATAGAGCATTGCAGATGATCTCCAAAGCAGCTGAGGGGTAAACCCCAGAATTTTGTTGGTTTTGTTCTGAATAGTAACTCTAGAATAGCTAAATCTCCACTTAGGCCATCCTAAATAATATATATGTTTCCAATCCACCGGCTGGTTGAAAATTATGTTTTTAAACCTTGATTGACCGTTGCATTTATAATTTTTTTGTTTGTAACAATTTCTGTTCTTGATACATATAATATTATTGATATATATACTATTTTAATTTAAAAATGAAACAACAATAAATCTCTAAACACCTTATTTCTATTTTAATAGTTAACTTTCATATCACACAAAATTCTTCTCCTTTTTTTATAATGTATAATAATCAAGTTTTTCCTTCACCCAATTCATTTGTAGCTTACAGTTAATCTTCCTGTTCTTAGAAATATTGTATAATAGTTTTATGGTTTGATAATTATATTGTTCGAAAATTCTTTTTTTCAAATAATCTTTTTCAGAGATTATTTTATTATTATAAATTGATATAAGCAATACTCTTCTTTCTATTAATAAAAATTTTTTTTTTACTTCATTCTTAACAAGAATTCACCAAAATATGATGTTTAAAATATATCATAAGGCGAAACCAATTTGGTTTGTTGTTTTACGGATTCGATCTCTTCGACCTAACTCTTTTAAGAAAAATTGATACAAAAAATATAACAACCATAGAAACATGAACAGAAAAAATAAATCTTGCTTCTATTCCATAAAATATATTTCATGGATCTTTTAATAAGTTCAACTTTCGATGATCTCCCACCATTACGGTAAATAATAATAAAAAAAAGCCATGCCGTATTTGATTTTATTTCGTGTTCTTGTCACAAGATGAAACAAAATCATGGCTGTAAATAAGCATTGGTCAACGGCCAATGTCCAGTATAGTCCGGATAAGTGTTTTGTCCATTTCAAATTGTTTTTTCTCAGAAATAGTGTTTGGGAGGAACAAAGACGAAAAAACTAAAAAAAAAAAAAACCTTGCAAAAACAAAACTTGCATTTTTAAAAATAGATGTTACCACACAATTTACTTTGTTTTTTAGGAACTATGAAGCATTTTAACCTAACCATTAATTATTCATGAGCTACCAGTCTTATTAAAACTTCAATATAATGGCTTTGTTATTTTGAGGTTTAATTTACAAGCATGTTGCTTAAACTATATTAATTAAAATGCTAGTTGGGATAGCAACTGTGGGATTGTTAATAATAAAAGTGGCCCAATTAAAAAAAATTAAACTAAAATGTTATAAATGTCTTATTTAGATAGATATGCGGGATAGATCAACTAAAATTCCACACCATAGTGTTTTGATTTATAAGGCTTTTATATATTTTTAAAATTTTATATGTCAGTTGATCTTTTAAGACGGTTTTAAACCTACCTTGTTTTGTTTTTAATTTTAGCCTCATTGGATAATTCGCTCTCAGGTTTATTTTAAATTTTATTGCAGTTCTACTGTTTATCTTTCCATCGTTTGTATGTATATATTTTGTTTTATTTTTCTGTTTATCTAGCTGTATAAGTACATTTTGGATCAATTTTAGGACCTCTTCTTTTCTTAATTTATATAAATGCTCAACCAAACATACCACATGATATCATTTAGCTGACGACACTAACTTCTTACTAATTAACAAACCACTTAAAAAACTAAACACATATAAACCATGGCCTATTTGACCTTGTGCAATGGCTTTGTGCCAATAAAATATCACTGAATGCAAATAAAACAGAAATAACTTTGTTTAAATCAATAAATTTTATATCTAGGAAACATTTAAACTTCATAATAAGTGATCAGAAATTGAAATCAGTTAAAACTCTAAAATATGAGAATAATGTGAGGATAGATGAAAATCTATCATTCACACCAAATATTAACAAAATATCCTTAAAACCAATGTCACGCTTAAGACAATGGCATGCTAGCCAAAGTAAGACAATTCGTGAATCTTGAAATAGTAATAAACTATTTAGGTAATTTTTGGACCACATCTAAGATATGCATGCCAAGCCAGTGAAGGAGAAGCTCTAAATAGAACAGCTTCACTACAAAATAAAACTTTAAAGCTAATGCAATTTTATTTCTTTTTGATCCAATAGTAATATCTTATATTTAATGTTTTGAAAATCTATAAAGTGATCGAATATTTAAATTGCAGTTTTGTATGGTACATTTACATCTACCAGCTATTTTTCAGGTCTTGAAACAAGTATCGGTCACCGGTCATTGTCAGGCAAAAAACCATGGATGACTGGGATGAATTTTATTGATTTAAATAGTAAAAAAATATATCGTGAATTTGTAGGTCTGACCAGTATGACAAAAATATATATGTCAAGCCTTGTTTTTAAAGATACGTTCTCGTCCAGAAAAGAAAGTGGCCATAAGCTAAGGTCTGTCACTAACAATTACTTTGCAAGACTGCAAAACAAGACAGTTACCTACAGGTTAGATTAAACATATTTCAGTCTATCCTTATATGGAAATCCCTATTAGATAGTCTTAAAAAAATGAATGATGACGCTTCTAAGTCATGTCTCTAAGGGGAACTTGTAGAATAATTATGTAAAAATTATCATTAGAAACTATTTGACTTTTACATTAAAATATTTCTCTCTTCTTGTTGTGGTTTTTGTCTTCCTTTTCTTTTATTTTGACCTGATTTTCAAACATTTATTATCTATCTTCTAAGCTGTCCATTTTCTAAAACTGTAAATATAAACAAATTCCTATTATGTTTAAATTTGAAGTGATTTTAAAATAAGATGTTATACATCCTAAAGTTCCCTCGAAATTAAATATTCTTTTATGCATAACCGACTATGGCTTGGATTGATGAAGATTAAGATGTGATATAGTAACATGCTAAGCAACGTTTTGCCAGAAATTCAAAAAATGCAAGGGATTGAAAAACTTTAACTATTTATTCATAAATAAATAAAATTACCCCAATTAAATCTTCATAAAATCAAACAAATACATAATAAAATAACTGTAACAAAATAGCGAAATGAAAAAAAAAAAAAAAAAAAAAAAAACATGGTGTTATAATGGCTATATTCTCAAAACTCATCACTAGTATGACGCGATGATAACATTGCAGTGAGTATTACGGTGCATGAAAACTTGCACTTTCTTTTGATTGTTGATTTTTAAAAAATTGTTTAGCTTCCTTCGCGATAAAACGTGTTATTTAATTTCCCACATGTTATTGCACATTGCTTTCACGCTTACATAAATATCGTGGCCAAATATGGCATGTAATAAAAGGAAGTCAATTTCAGCTGTTCTAAGCATCAAAATTAATTGATTATATGTTTTGTCTAAATGTAAATGCACGTATGAACATATGCACTTTTATTTTAGTGTAGTGAAATTTATCTTATATCATTAATTTTTGATAAACTTTTCTTCTTGTTTTTTGTGTTAAATAACGAAAAAATGGTAAAGGATGCAGATTAGTTTAAAATCAAATTATAGAGGCATTAATTTAAAGCTATAAATTTAAATTTACCTTCAATATTGATAAGTGGTAACATTAAGGTTATAAAGAGAACATTGTTTAACTGCAAAGAGAAATTTTCAAAAGGTTGTTTTTAACATGTAGCAAAAACATTTTATATTCAGGATAATCAAAATCAAAGTTTTTAAAAAATCACTAGAGAAGATCATATCATTCATTCATTTATTAGGCTTAAAATTGAAAATTTTCCATAAATAATATCAAATTGAAAATTCTAGAATATACCTTTAGTTGCAGCACGATTCATTGAGTAAAGCCCAACACCAAATGTAATTCCTTGTGCTAATGTAAAAGGTAACCTGGTTACAGCACGTTTATTATGCTCTTTCATTCGAACTCTAGTAAGTAACTCTTCAAATTTATCAGATGGGTCAGCAAGACTATTAAAATCTTCCTCATCAAGTAAGTCACGATAAAATTTATGAACATCAAAATCTTGTCCATCTATAAAAAAAGCATATTAAATGTGAAAATGCAATGCAAAACGAATTTCCAAAACATTCAAATTTCACATTTAAATATACATACTTTTGTGTAAAAAATATCAACTATGACTGGAAATTTATGTACTACTACTAAAAAAGAGTGCTCTAAGATTAATAAAATAATCAAGGCATACAATAATAATATCAATAAAACATCAAATGACTATAAAATGTTTCAATATTCCACGTGAACACAATTCTTCAAGTACTTGATAATGAAAGACATTTTGAAGGATTGCAGGTATTTCCAGAAGACGAGTGGGCATTTTTTAGAAGTGTTGTGATCTGGTGGTAGTGTTTTTAAAATTGACCATGATAATTAATTTTTTCTTTCTCTTTCATGTCCCAGATATAGCCTGAAAAAGAAGATTTTTCTATAATTCTTTTTCAATTAAAAGATGTTTTGTAGTTAGCATATCTTATTTTGAATTCCCCTTCTCTGCTAATCAGATATAATTTTTTTCTGGTTTGTTGGGAATTGCAGCAATGAATTTATACAAATTCTTGCATCATTAATTACTTAAATAATGAAACATCATGCAGCAAACTTATAGCTATTGGATATTGTATTGATATTATTATTTTATTAACATTGGAGAATTCTTTATAATAGCAATTTATAAAGTAATACATTGCTACTATATATATATAGTCATATTAATAAAGTCATAATAAGAAATCAACATTTATGCAACAGCAAAGAGAAAAATACCTTAATTCCCTTAATTTTCGCGCCCCTTTTATTTTCGCGCAGGCAAGGTGCGCGAAAATAAATGTGGCGCGAAAATAGGCTATATTCGCGCACTTAGATGCGCGAAAATTAATGGGTGCGCGAATTAGTAAAATTCCTTT
>JAUZNK010002686.1:0-11319 GCA_035046665.1 Euphysa ruthae | reverse complement strand
TTTTACACCTAGTTTTTAATACGTTTTTTTTTTTTTTTTTTTTTTTTTGTAACTATCATCTACAGTGTGGGGAAATTTATTTGCCTGTGTGCCTACCTGGACAAGCACGATCGCGCTGGTCTCTTGGAGAGGACTGCTATTACCATTGTTAGCTGTTATACATTTCAAGAGCACTCCATCATTGCCTAATAGATTTTTAAAGTTAGTATAATTTTGATATAAATATTGTAACTCTTTGCAAGATAAAGTAGGACAAAGACATGCATATGCCCCTACTCATGCCAAAACAAGAAAGTGGCTTTTGTTTATCATATGCCTAAAATAAAAATAGTTTTTATTCCTACAATTAAAAATTTTACTCAATGATGCAAAATACTGAAGGGTTATGCTTTTGCAAGTATTGGTTAGATTTGATTTTGGGATATATTGATATCACTGCATAAAATCAGATTGTTAGTTTTTTTTGTATTTTGATTTTACTTTTCTTCTTCTTCTTCTTTATGGTGGCTCATATAGAAAAATAAAAAATTTTGCTCAAAAATGAAAAAATTCAAATAGACTGTGTCTTATTGGTTCAATTAATTTTATCATATCTTTTATAATTTTTTTGTCAAGATCACTTTATTGAACCATTTTTATTAAAAAATATTAAATCGCAAATGTTCTGGTGACCATGTAATATCCTTATTTCTACCCTTAATTGTTCCTTTGTATACAACAGTTTCATCATAGACTACAGTTTATATTTAATTGCATTATTTCTCTATTTTCTATTCTGTAAAATACAAAGATAAATGAATTACTGAAACATGGTTACTAGATATATATGAGGAATTGGGTGTCCTTGTTTATGACTTTTCATATTTTTTTGTGAATCTGATTTTTATTGCTCGTTCCTATATTTCTTGACTTTTCATTATCCTCATAGGATAGTATTCTACTTCAATGTTGGAGTTGTGTTTTAGTTTGTTTTATGCCTGTTTTATTCCTGTGTTGATATTATTTTCGTTTGTTTGTTTATAAAATAAAACGATGTATGTAAAATAAAATAATAGTCGCAAACAAAGGCATTGTTTTCATCAAAATTGATATACAAAAGTAAAAAAGTTATTAGAAGAATCTGTGACTACAACAAATACAGATTTTACGTGCAAAGAAAGTCAGACAGGTCAGGCAGTCGAATACTTCTGAGTGAAGTATTGATACAGATGACTACCAGGTATTAATCAACTTAAAGTTTGAAAAACATTGTTCTTAAACATATGCATTGTCCACAATGTCAATCGTCCAGATTTAAAGTTACAAATGAAATTAGTTATGGATGGGGTTTGGAATTAAACTTATGTTAAATTGTTGTTCTTGTCAATGGAACACTGGTTTTTTTACTTTGAATCATATCTTTCATTTAACACGAAATACGTTTGAAGTTAATATATGAAGTATTGTTGTGTTTCGAGAGATAGGGAGAGGTCATGAATGTATTTAAAATTATACACGTTGCATAAACATGCTATGAATGTCATGATTTACTTATAGAAATCTCAATGATATACTTTTTGATGCATACGAAACAGCTTCTAATCAAAGTATGCAGAGAGCTTTCAAGAAATAATCCTTAAAGTTTAAAAACTGATGATGTCAAGGTAAAATGTTATATTCACCTTGATGGATCATGGAAAAAAGAGGACAGACAATGGCTATGTTGCAGGGTTTAATTCTAGTAAAGTAATAGGCAAACACATCATGTCCAAATACTGTAAACAGTGCCGAATATGGGAATGAAAAATGGGCATTTATAAATATAACACTTGCTTCTCAGCCCATATCTGCCCAATCGATTCAGCTGTTGCAAATTTAGAAAAAAAATAAACCAAATTTCTGCATTTTTTTTTTTTTTTGATGGTTTTGTTGTTTACAAATTTTCATTTTAGTTTCCGGCAAGTTGCATTTTTTCAATAATTGATCTCACTCAAAACCTAATATCTCGTGAAATATACAATCTTTTGCCTTGAAATACTCAGGGAATACTCTTTAAATGTTGTCATTTATCTTTCCACTAGAACTTCATGTTTAGCTTTGTATATATGACAATATAAGCATATGAATGAAGCTTGAGGACCATGTTTTATTATTTATTAGGGCTTTATTATTAGACAAGATCATGTTTTGAAAGTATTACATTGATTCTGTACTAAATTATACAAACAATGACGTCATTATTCTGAATAAATTGCTATATACCAATTTTTTTTTTTTTTTTTTTCGTTATTACCTCAGTCATAGCTAACAAAGTTGATAATAGCAGCAATAAACTTTTCTGTATGAACCACCTCATTGCCGTGCATATATACACGTCATAAGTAGCGTATGAATTTGAATTTTACAGTATCATAAATTTCCTTCTATTAGCGTATAGATATCCTAGCTAATATCCTAACATAATTGAAATTATTGTTATTGTTGCATTATCTTTGTTATTTTATTTGTTTTTTTTTAGCTAGTTTTTTTATTGTTGCTTTCATAAAAATAATATGTTGATTTAATTTTTTTTTTACAGCTGGTATTTAGAAAAATTCGAAGATTATCCTAAAGAGAGAAAAGCTGTTCTTCCATATTTGGTTTGATTTCAACAAGTAGGTTGGACCATGGATTTGATTTTTTTAGACAATTGAAAAATTTGTTTCCAAAACATTTCAAAACAAATTTATGTAATAAAAACATTTAGGTTTTTGTGTCTGAAGGGGTTGGGAAGGTGTGCTAGTTTGAAAAGTGGAATGAATTCTTTCAGAACTCGTTTTAAGTTACGGCTTAGAAGCTTGGTTTTTCTTAGGGCTGTGACTTCTATGATGAAAAATAAAAATTGTTTTAAATATTTACTTAAGTGTTTTGTTATGAAATAGAATTATAACATTTTTTAGCTACATACATTTTTAAGTCACAAAGATAACTATTTTTCATATTTTAAACTATATGCTATATTATTCTAAATGAAAAGAGCATTTTTAAGTTGTCAATGTTTTTACTCAGATTTTTATTTTATGTATTATTATTTGAATTAGTTTAAAGTTTTAATAAATGTTATACTTTTATATAGTATTTTGATATAATGTTTTAATATATATTTAGTAATTGAGACAAATCTCTCTCTGATTATGCAAATAACCAGGCTGTATACTAGTAAAATGAAATGTATAATAATTGTAAAATTACAGCATAATAATTTATGCTCGTGCAATTTTTCTGGTTTTCAGTTTTGTTATATTTTTGATCTGTTCATAGAACGCTCGATAAGGAACACAAAAAGGAGAGCCCAAGATTTCAGATCTGTGGTGGAAAAATAAATTAGGAAAAAAAAAAAAAAAAAAGATTTTTCTGCTTCATTTTTGTCAATACATGTATCTATTTTGCACAATGGGGTATTACATGAAGCATTAAAAAAAGCAGAGGTTTAGGTAGATGAGATTGATTAGTAAAAAATAGGAATGTACATACACATCCAAAATTTTATCCTTATTTCTTGTGCTAGAAGAAAAAACCCTAACATGCTGGTTCTTTAAACTTTTGGAATAACAATATGAGATTGGGAGTTGAGGGTTGGTAATTTTTTTGTGAAATTTAGATGAGTAAATTTTGGAGCAATTTTAGATTTCTTCCAGGGTAGTGTTCAAGAATACCAATCATTTGTCAGACTCACTTCTGGTGGGGCAAAATTGCCCTACCAGTTTAAATGACTTGGTACATCCTGGTGTTTTATTTGGTGAGTAAACATTCATGACAAGATTCAGTATATTTTAATGTGCATACATAGCAACAGATTTTTTTATGCATTTTGATTTTAATTCTATTTTCATACTTTTGAACAATCTAATGTTTGAATTCCAGATTACACATTCCATCTTGCCATTTTGAAAATCATTTAATTTAAATCTGGTTGAAGTGGTTATTATTAATAGTAGTTGAGTTACAATTTATTTAGTGTTGTTTCATTTCATTGATCGTATGATCTTCAAATTTTCATATTCTCACCTCAAAAATGCTGATGTAGAAGCTACGGAATAAGATATCATAAAATTCTAATGTAGTATTTTGTCCAAACAATTGGGTTGTGGTAAAAGTTTTTTATTTTTTGTAAAATGATTTGTATACTAATAAATTGAACACACAATTAACAGTGTGCGCTCAAGCCTTTTCGATAACTATTGCTCACTTGAGCATAGTCTATAGAAAGGAACTGGTCTAGTCTGAGCAAGTGTTTCAATCAAGATGTCCTAGAAGAGTGTTTTAGTCGTCCTGGAAGTCTTGGGCATTAAATGATTTTTAGAGAATCAATTTGTCATAGGTTTTCCACTGCTGTTTTTTTCTAAATTTATCTGTTTTTAATATTTGCTGAAACTTGGACTTAGTTAAACCACCTCTACTCTTGCAATGTATGAGTTTTTTTCTCGGTATTATACTGTTTACAATATATATTTTTCTAAGAGCTTGTGAACGTCATAACCTGATACAAACTGCAAACCATTTCTTCTATTGTTTTCACAGACTAGGGGATGTTTTTGCTTCCTATGTTGATTAGGTAGATGAGTTTAAATGATGAATTTAATTCTCTGGTGTCAAAATTATAATTTGACTTTTTAAAATTTAACTAAAAAATCCTACAAATATAATACCGTTATATTATATTTAACAAATTACTTTGTTTTAAAAAGCATCATCCAATAATTTTTCATCCAGCAAATCAATCGCAAAGTCTAGAATTTATTCATTTATAAAGCCACCTGCGTCTGCCATTTTATTTTTTGTCATGCATGTACTTTGATCATGTGATCGTTTTTCACAAAAAAAAACAAGTTATTGCACAAAACAATCAACGAGAACAGTAGGTGGTCTGACTTTCTATAGACTATGAGGTGAGGGTGAAGATATTATGGGGAGTAAGAGTATTAGAATTATAAATATATAGTTGCCTTTTTTAAATTTCAAACATGTACAAAACATAATTAGTTTGTTTTGTTATGAAATAGAATTATATTTTTTAGCTACATACATTTTTAAATCACAAAGATAACTATTTTTCATATTTTAAACTATATGCTATATTATTCTAAATGAAAAGAGCATTTTTAAGTTGTCAATGTTTTTACTCAGATTTTTATTTTATGTATTATTATTTGAATTAGTTTAAAGTTTTAATAAATGTTATACTTTTATATAGTATTTTGATAAAATGTTTTAATATATATTTAGTAATTGAGACAAATCTCTCTCTGATTATGCAAATAACATTCCATCTTGCCATTTTGAAAATCATTTAATTTGGTTATTATTAATAGTAGTTGAGTTACAATTTATTTAGTGTTGTTTCATTTCATTGGTCGTGTGATCTTCAAGTTTTCATATTTCACCTCAAAAATGCTGGTGCTGTTTTCAACTTTGTCAGACCTGTTGAAATTTATTAGAAGTAAACCATTTTACAGTAAAATTTGAAAAAATTTTTACAAAAAATTTAACATGAACGTTGAATGTTTGGCAAATGACAAAAATAAATTAAATTTGGTGACATTAAAAATATTTTTCGTCTGTAAATATTTAATTTTTTATGCTCACTTTAAATTTTAAAGCCACTGTGTATAAAATTATTGATAATTCTCTATAAGCAAAGGATAAAATTTTAACCTGGATAAACTAGCTGCGTTCTTTTCATACCATTAGACAATCAACCTGTTTTATATGTTACATGTATATTTAATGCATAATTTCAATGATATATATTGTACATCAGCAGAATATTGTTTTAGATTTTAAGTTTATAATTTGAATATATTATTAAAAAAAAAAAAAGAAGTTATATGCCAAGCAGACTTTTATGAATTAGGAATGCCTTTAGTAAATTGTTTTATGCTTTGAAAATTCTTTTTTGCAGACTCTTCTTGACCCTAAGCCGGTCTTTTATTGCATTTTTGCAATTTCCAAAAGTTAATACAAATAATGTATAAAATTTACATCAAAGGACATTAATGTTAAGAATAAGTTATATGAATATAAAAGTTTCACTAAATTTTTGGTTATAGGTCTGAGTAATACACTATGCTAATCATCATATAAATTTTTGTATAAACTTTATTAAAAATAAAAAAATCTAAAGATTATAATATATTTCTAACTTTCGCTGTCTTGTAAGTGAAAATTGTTTTCTTCGTTTTTCAGTCGTTTGATACGATTCTACTTGCCCTGTGCCATCTGACGAGCCTTAAATTTCAACACTGACTTACAGTGTACCTACAGACCACAGCTGTTAGGATGGCTGCCCACACCCTAATTATTTTCTTAAAATAATCCCTGCAACTTTGATTTTCCCTATCACGTTTAATGATATCTATTTCTGTTATTGTTGTTTTTAAAATTGAATAATATTACTTTATTTTTTTTTTTGCTATTTCTTGATAGGGGTTTACATCATGGTTTGCATGTTTTTCTAAAAATTAGTTTTTAAATCTGCCAATATTTTAAAAATAATATTTCTGATGTTTTTGGGAACTATAACATTCAAAACTGCTACGTACTAATTTTCGAATTTGCGATATTCTTCCAATCATAAAACCCTTATTATTTTGAATGAAATTTTGTTTCGATCTTTTTTTTCCCTTTAACACCCCAATTCAGATTTAGCACCCTGATTTTGAACATGGTTAATTAAATTAAGAATTAATATTTAAATGAAAATAACCTGTGAATATTGGTTCGAGAATTTAGCCATCCAAATTAATTTTTTAGATGCAACTACTTGCATACAAGGTGTAAGCGCTTCAATAGAGTTTAGGGGCAACGCAGGTGAAAGCATTTGTTTGGTCTTTAGATGGACTCTGAGAATGGCTAAAAAGGACTTGCTGTGTTCATCTACGTTGCGAATGTTTGTTTCACAAACCTATGTTATTATCTCGAATGGCAAGAAGCAAAAATTAGAAAGAAAGTGAAACAAAATAAAAATCTTCCACTGCAATGTATTAATTACATCCCTTTGGTGCTTAATTATTTTTTCTTTTGTTTTGAGTTTAACAATGTTTCACTAAAGCGTAATTATTGAAAAATAGTAAATATTATCTTACTTTATCTAGAAAAATATTAACTATTAATATATTATTCTATTACATTTTATTTGTTAGACACTTTTCAAAAGCTCTTTATTGTAGTGAAACTTAGATATACTTCTTGGAATAATTTTTAATACCATCATAGAATACTCACCTCACAGACACAGGTTTACTGTAAATTACATTACAGGTTTATTGTTTTTTCTGTTTCATTACTCATCCATGAATTTAAGATTACTATCCATTTCTTTGGAGTGTTATTGAATTGTTTTAAAAATTGCCTGCCAACTTTTTCACCATAATTAAACTAAATATGAAAGTTTAATTTCAAATGGTCATGTAATAAAGTATGGGCTGTGAACTATCTTACTAAGATTAAAGTGTTATACAAACTAAAGAACATTTGATAAGTCAAAAAGATCATTCAGTTGTTTATTTTTAAAATGTAACTTTAAATAAAAGTTTTTTTTTAAAAATTTTAAATGTGGTTTAGAGAATGTAGAATATATAAAATATAAAAACAAAAGTGGACCAGATTATCTTATTTATTTTTTGTTCAAAAAATCAAGCGATATTTCAAAATTATTTTAGTGAGTTTGGGTGCCCTAACTCTGAATTTCCAAAGTTAGTAAACAACGTCAAAAACTGCATATAGTATCATACCACCAGTATAACAATTTCCCACTCTGTTTTTTTTGGTACTGGGCTTGACTATTTTTTTACCAAAATTGCTATTGGAGTTTTGTCAGAAATTTTGTTTTATGGCTTTACCTGTTTACATACACTCGTTGGCGTGTTGGTAAAATCAATAAGCCAGTGCTTTTTTTTTTTTTTTTTTTTTAGTGAGTGTTATACTTTTATTTAGAAACTTCCTGTGTGATATTATGCACCTTTTTAAATAATTATACAAAAACATTGCGAATATCCCACCACCTTGGAAATATTTAGTTGTTTTACTATGGTTATCTATCTACTAAGTTTTGTAACAATCTGATATAAAGTCAATTATGAACTTACGACTATAAAAATTGTGCTGGAGATACTTAGCAATAGATATAAGCGGACGGTTATTTGGTGTTCCAGAGTACTTGTCATTTTTCAAAAGTCATCAAAAGATCATTCATTATTATTAGTTACTTTTTAAAAATTATATAAAGGTTCTTATATACCCAATTTTTTATTTATTTTTTTTTTTTTATTTTGAGAAAATATTTTAATTACTCAAAACTTTTCAACTACAGGGTCAATTGAATTAAATAGCTAGATACCAATATATAGTTATATTAATAAATAATTAATAAATAATAATTTTGTGAAAATGTTTTTAGTTATTTATTAACAGTTTTTCATTAAAAGTATTTTTTTATTATTTTTTAGTATTTTTAAACTGGCATTTACAACTAGGGGTTTCCACTTATGCTATCACACAGGTTTTCCCATGACGTGTGCCAATGAAATGTCATTCAGCTTCCACATCAAAATCAGTTTAATGGTTACAATGATCTACAAAGTTTTTAAAATTCTTATATTGTGATCCTGCACCATCAAGTATGCACGTTTTCTTAGAGTTGGAATGTATAACCTTAAATAAAAAGCTATGTATTAATTTTTCTATGAACGTATATACTACATTTGTACTGCTTTGAAGGGAGTTTTATATCACACAGAAACTTTTGCAAAAAAAAAACGGATGAAGAGTAGCTTGACTATTGTTCCAGTAATATCCTTGTACAGCATCTTGAATCATTCTGCAAAATTATGTACTGTAGTCTGCGAATAATAGTACTTAAGTAATACTTAGCTGCACAAAGGTAGCTTGCCTTTCATTTTTTTTACCACTGATAAATTTTAACATCATCAATTTCATTTTGCTCAAGTGAATGAGTTAGATAATTAGATAAAGATTCCATTCCTTTGTTGAAGTATGAGTCTTTGTTTTCTATACCACAAACAAGAAATTCTAATATATCCTTATATGTACGGTTATTCTTTAAATAACCTTGCATTTTGGTGATACTCACACACACACATACTGGATTTAAACCTGAACTACTGCCAATAGCTACACACTGCTTCGGGCGTAATTCACAAAACCCTATTTTCAAGGCGGTATTTTGTTTTAAAAAGTGAATATAAGTGTAATTCTTTTATGTTTAAAAGTTAACGTTTTTGCATGTGTTAAAAGAAACAAATTATTTTTTCCTGGAACACATTCTTGAATTTTCATCAGACTGATATTTTCATCAGACTGATAATATGCTTTTACCGTATCTAAAACTTCATCAAAAATAAGTGCAAAATTTCAAAAATTTTTTTTTTTTTTGGTTTTTATACAATTTTTGGTTTCATATAGTTTCACTATCTTAGTTTGTAATCTATTGTTTAGTTGACATAATTATTTGGTGAGTTGCCTTTTCTATGTCTTTTAATGCGGAAGAGCCAAATTTTTTTGATAAACTTTTCCAGTCGCTTGGGGTAAGTATTTAAACATTTTTAAGTAAATAAACATGTTTCCCTGTAAAAAGAGTAAAATTGTAAATTTTCTACTCATCTTAAGCTTACTTATAGTTTTGTGGCATATTTTTTTTTAGATTTCTTAGCATACAATATTGTTCATACCCAATGAATAAAATTTCTTTTAGCTTAATTTCTTTTTCACAACTGAGTGCTAGGTAAAATTTTATTTTAAAGATTAAAAACTGGTAAAATCTTAAATAAGAAATTTACAATAAACACAGTTATTAGAAATGCACTATGATTTATTAAAACAGCAACATTCCTTTTCTGATAATAAATAGAACTAGCAGCTTTTACTTGTGTTTAATTTTCACTGCTTAAATTTTTTGAACATTAACTGTACGTATTTTATCATCTTAATCAAGTTTAGCAAATGCTTTTAAGTTTTCTATATATGTTCGCTTCAGCTTAAAATAGGATCCTTAGCTGAACAACATTTCATCTCATGACAAGATTATCAAAGTTTCTTGTATCTAAATTTGACCAAACAATAGTTATAACATATAACATAGCTACCAAAAACAAAAAAAAGTCAGTGTTTAGGAGTGTCATGCTAGGATCATACTTCTCTTACCTAACTCAGTTTGCAATTCTGTGGTTCCAAAATCATATTTTTTATATCAAAGAGAATCTTACTTATTTAATACATATTTGTCTCAGAAAATTCTACAAGCAGTCTTGCTCATTTTCAGCTTTATTTTTTTTTTTTTTACTAGTTACTATTCTTTAGTTGGTACTAACTATATAATTTTTTATTCTTAATTTATTTTTAACTAAAATGTTTTGAAAAACTTCTATGAACAATGAAAATTTTCAGTCTGCTTCTTTTTTTGTAAAAAAGACTGTTACAAAAGTTACCAATGAAGAAATCTCAGTAGGCGTCTGCGCTGTGGACAGACGTGTACCATTATCCAAAAAAACCATTGTTCTCACAAAAATTAACCCAGTTGATGCCTGAAAATCGTTGAAACCTTTTGGCGTTTGTATCATTTACAGGTAATTACCTGTAAATGATACATCAAATGATCTCATTGATAACTATTCATAACTTTTTTTTTCAACCGGATTTCTAACGAAATTCAATGATTGAGATAATACCTTGTTGATATTGTGTGCAGATTAAGAAATTTTTTGGATATATTTAAATTTGTTCTTATTTTTAAAGCTTTATTTGTAAAACCTTTATTCAAACAGTCCTATGTACAAAATAAATACATTGGAATTTTGTTACCAAAACGTACTTACTTTCTTTGGGGAAAAAAAATTAAGATTTTTTCATTAAGTTTTGGTAAAGGGTGTAAGTAATATCTCGAGAAATACTCAAATTTGAAAAAAAAAAAATTAGTCCACACGTGTACTAGAGGTATTTTTTAGTATAATAAAGGAAATACATTTATTTTGATTATTTCATAAGTAAAAGGCTTAAAAGAGAGAAGTTTTGACACTTACTGCCTTTTACCAAAGCTCAGCAGTCTTTTAATTTTTTCGATGTAGAAAAATTATAATACAAAAGTGAATTTGTGGCAATGCCTTGTGATCAATTAGTGCTTTCTGATGACATTGCTTATCCTTCATGTCTGATTGTTAGGCAATTTTTTAAAGTAAAATGCTAATTTTTGTGTTGTTTTAAGTACTTTAGCTAAATTTTGGTGCTATTTTAAAGTACTTTAAATATATATATATATATTTGGTGCTATTTTAAAGTACTTTAGAT